>DF360081.1:46135-66486 GCA_000787875.1 Solanum virginianum | reverse complement strand
AGATGAAGGCTCTCCTAGGTGCACATGATGTTTGGGATATTGTAGAGAAAGACTACAATGAGCCCCAAGATGATTCTACATTATCCTAAACTCAAAAGGATGGTTTGAAGGATTCAAGAAAGAGAGACAAGAAAGCTCTCTCCCTCATCTACCAAGCATTGGATGATGACGGGTTCGAAAAGATCTCAAGTGCAATACCTGCTAAGGAAGCGTGGGAGAAACTCCAAACGTCTTGCAAAGGTGCCGAGCACTTGCTTATTATGAAATTCACTGCACATTATGTTAAAGCTATGTGAATTTGTGATTGTTTGGCCATGTTTTGAGCTGCAAATCTTTGATCTATTATAAGATTTAAGAAAGGGTTTTGATGTATATTTCTTGAGGGTGTTGCAAGGTGTTAATTGATAGTTTTACAATGGATTTTCTTGCATGATTTCACCTCTATATTTCATGGTTATATTCTAGCATTACACACATGTCAAGTGTTTAATGAAATGTCCGGTTATGGTTTCTTGAGGAATTGAAGGTTCAAAGCTTGAGATATGATATGAATGACAATATGATGATGAAATGAGCTTGTACCATGTCCAAAGAATGAGATATGATATGAATGACTATATGATGATGAAATAAACTTATATATGTGATATACTCTATATAAAGTATTGTATTAGACCATACCCGATCCGGAGGTATAAGAGCCTGGGTAACCAAGGTAGGGGTTTGTACTCATCAACCATGTGAGGGTTTTGTACTTCGCCACCGTGGTAATAAGGTGTGATTATCATCAACCATGTGAGGGGTTTGTACCACACAAGCCCCAAGGGGTTTGTACCTTGAATAGCTATCTTGGTCTCTTCAACATATATGATATCCTACATGAATATGAGTTACTTAAGCATGTTTTACTTAAACATTGATCATACATGCCATATTGTTATATCATACCTATTGCTTAATATTATGTTTTTTGATTATGATGCTTATCTATTGTTGTATTGCATCCTACATAGCACGTTCTAACATGCTAACACATACTCTTGCCTACATGATATCACCATGTAGGAACCTGAGCCCAAGTTGATCATCCTCCTCCACTTGCTAGTTCAGTGCTACTGAAGCTAGTTGGTGAGTCCTCCACTTTGGGGACCTTAGTCTACGCTCTCTTATCATGTACTTAGACACTCTTTTTTATGTTCTATTTGACTATGAGGGTAAGCCCGGTTGATTTGTCTTTGTCGCCGCTCTTATCTATGTAGTAGAGGTGCTTGTTGGAAATGTTATGTATCTATGATATGAGTTTGACTCTTGTGTCTTAACTATGTTATTGTGCAAGCTTTTCCATTAGTCCCATTTCCCCTATTCTTGCTCTTTAATGTTTTTATATGCTTCCGCGACCAATGATATGTAATGACAAGTTAAGAGGCTTATTTGGGATTTCTTCTGGTTCCCCATTCGCTGTGTCATGTCTAGGCCCTAGGCTTGGGTCGTGACATCAATAGTCCACACATATTCTAATTTGTCCCATCATTCTTTGGTACTGGCGCAATGTTGGCCAACCATATGGGGTAATTCGTAATCCTTATGACATTCTCTTCAATTTTCTTAGTTACTTCCTCATTAATCCTCAGACTCAAATCGGGCTTGAATTTTCTTGTCTTTTGCTTTACGAGTGGTCACACGGGATGGATTGGCAACTTGTGTGAGACAATGTCAATGCTTAATCCTGGCATCATTTGACCAAACAAATACATCAACATATTGCTCAAGCAAATCTATTAACTCCTATTTCCTTTCGATCTCTAAATATATGTTGATCCGTGTTTCCTTTGTCACTTTCTCATATCCTAAGTTGACAACCTTTGTTTCTTCCATGTTAGGTTTATCCTGACTTTCAAACTGCTCGATCTGATGTGGTAGATTTCTGGCATCATGTTAAGAATACAAGGTATGTCATATGTATGTCTGGATGTGGTAGATTTCTGGCATCATGTTGTTATCATATTCTTCATGATCCAACTCATTTCTTTTTCTTTGCTCGACAAACTCATCAAATGTCATAACCTTTGAACTAGGATTTTTATTAATACGAGTGCTGAAAAATATTAATGACAAGTAAAAATAAAGAAATAAAAAATAAATACTTTAAAAATAATGAGATAATTTTAGGAAAATAAGACTTATATTCAGGAGTATCGTAGCTCTTCAAAAGAGGCAAGTGACAAAAAGGATCAAAAATGATTCAAGCCTCGATTTTGTTCATGTAGATTTTAAAACTACAACTTTCTACACTACCAAGATTCTCGTTGAAATAGAAATGGGCTGACAGTCTAGACTGTTGATAAAGCAGCTAGTGGTGCTTAACAATGAATTTGGAGCATGTTGGGTTTGCTCAAGTAGTTTCAGTGAGTCGGTGGGAGGCAAGTCAGTTTTTGTAAAGTAGATAGTTGTTTTGAAGGTCCGGAAAGTAGTAGTCATGAGCTAAGCAAAGTCTTGTACTTGACACAGTTCTTCCCTTAGGGCTTCCAATTCTTATACCATATGAGCCATTCTCTCATCATTTTGCGCCATATTTTGGAAACCTTCGGGTTTTCTATGGATATTACTATATTTACAGTGGCGTCAAATTATTCTCTGTCAGTCATATATGGCCAGTTTGTAAGTCGACACAAATGAACATTCTTTTGGGATTAACAAAAAAGAAAGAAAAGAAAAAGAAAACTACGTTAGTTTGGGAGATATTGTAAAAAAAAAAAAGAAAAAATGTATATAGCAAATATGTAACACATATATACACCAAGTTGGTGCATTCAATATACATCCTAATATGGAGCCTCTTTTTGCCATAGGTTGGCCTACACTACAATTAATTTTGACGATAAATGATCCAATTAAACACATTTCAGATTTGGAATAACATAATCTTTATCGATAGAAACTGTCTTAGGTCTAAGAATAAAATAGGCTGATAGAGAACTAAAAATAAAAGTACAAGAATGGGAAAGAGCATATAGAGGGGGGTAGTCGTATAAGTCTTCAAGGGAATATAACAAAATACAAATGGATAAAACTATGCCATATTGGACCATCATCATCGTCCTTATCATAGTATAACTCCGAGTAGTATTACGGGAAGTTTGAACCTGCCTCCAAACCTTCTATACGATCAAATCCTATGGACTTGTACTCAAAGTTGTCATCTCCAGCTACTAGAACGAGTCTATCTCCCATATATGTGGATGCATGGGGTGGAAATGTGCATCATAATGTCTGGAAGATTTTGATTGATGTTTATCTAGAGAATAAGAAAAATGAAGGTATGATAAATATATTTATTTCAAATCCATCATGTGTTTTAGTTTGGATCATTCACATCGATTTTCACAAAAATATATTGTCAAACGTATAACCTTTAACAAAAGGGTGGCTTCCTAATAGCCAAGACAATTCCTCAAACCATCTTACCTAAGGCATATGAATTATGACCTATTTTCTAGAGTAAGAGTTTTCCCTAAACGTTTAAGACTGGACTGAAGATTTGCGAGAAGGTACACGGAACTTATTGCACCAACTCTTAAGCTAAGGAATCCAAAAGAAGGTTTGGGGAAGTGTGAAATACTCCTCGTGTGAACTAGTGTCTGTAAGTGTATAGCCAAGGACATGTTAGAAAGTGTGAATGACAATGCATGAAAGTAGTAAAAATAATGTTTTCAAACAAATAAGGAACGCAAGGTTGGATTTGACTTGCGACCTTTCAATCAAATCAATTATATAAAACAAATAATTAAGTTAATGAATAATCACAAATATCATTCCTAAGCTTAGTTTATGAAGGTTAAAACACAAATTCCCCAATATTGTCACCACTTTGTCGTGCCCCATTTTCAAACCGATCGAAATAGCTCACAACATAATGCAGTCATGCTCTCTGGATTTTGAAAAATATGTTGAGAATTGCCACCTAATTTTAAGGAAAATTATTAGGAAACCAATTTTAAAAATGTAAATGTAGACTCTATTTTATTCGCTGAACTAGCAAAATTCTAGGTAAGGGTCTTGGTTACTCAAGGGAAAGGTGCCTAGGCATCCCTCATAGCGTATTCGAAGATAGTCCTCAAACTTATCTTAGGAAAATATAATTAGTGATAACTTATTCAATTATTTAAAAAATGTAAATGTAAACTCTATTTAGATTTGCGAAACCAATAAAATTCTAGGTAAGGTTTTTGGTTACTCGAGGGGAAGGTTTTAGGCATCCCTCAGAGCCTATCCGAAGATAATCCTCAAACCTAGCTTAGGAAAATATAATTAGTGATAAATTACCCAATTATTTTTTTCCAAATTAGTGAAATTTTTTATTAATTATAAAAGGAACAAGAATACAAGGTATGTCATATGTATGTCTGTAATATTCGTGAAAAAAATAAATTAATAATGACATATTTACTATTGACAACTAAGTAAGTAAGTAATAAACAAATAAATTATAGATATAAGAAAAATATCGATGTACGTTTAAAATCGTATAGAATAAATGAGCATATAAAAACTTACTATGGTCAATATAAATAGATAAGATAATGGATAATGTGCAAAATATAATAATATACAGAAATTGAATAAAATTGAGTAAGAGTCACCATTACTTTATTTATTTATTATTTTATTTATATGTAGTGATAAAATGATAATAACTATACGTTGTAATGTTATAAGATATAAAATTTTATGTTTCATTTATAAGTAACTAACATTCTAAAAGGATAATAATATGACCGATGTAAAATAGTATATCAAGAGTGGAAAAAAATAAAAATATATATCTTATATGTGACAAATATATTTAAATACCTTCTATATTTGAACATGTTAAGAAAAATCTAAAACTTTGAAAAATACCTAAGAATATTAAGTTTATAATGATGTCCTTGTAAAGAAATTGACCAAACAAAATATGGTTGACCAAAATCTATTATTATTTTAGAAAATCAACTAAAGGAATTTAAATTGACCCAAATGGCAACGTTACATTATATTTTAAGAAAATCATATTTAAAACCTTAAGTAGTCTAATTATTGGGATTCATTCTATAAGCATTTTACTTTTACAAAATATAGGGTCAATGTTCATTAGGATAAATAACCCATTCTAAAAGTGAATATTTGGGCATTTAATTATTTTGAAATACTTAAAAGAAAGTTTAAGATGAATTTTATAAAAACTGTCCTATTTTGACACTTTTAAACAATGATTATAAAATGTTCAAGACTATGCATTGTCGATACTAGACTCGTTAGAGCAAGTAATACTAACTCACAACATAATCTTCAACAATAAAAGAAAGTTAGCCAGTGCATCAACATTCACATGGAAAATATTAACCGAGTTGTATAAGAAGAAACGTAATCAAACGACAACAAAGAAGGCCAGGAAACACTGACTCCTATTTTACGAGATTCCGAGTGGTAATCCTAATAGCTACTGCCCATATTTTGGCCAAAATGAGTTTCAAAGTGAGAACACCAGCTCTCTGATTGTACATGAAACATAAGAAGAGAAAAGAAATTAATATCTATTCATAACAATAATAAGAATTGCAACTGAATGAAACAATCAAAATAGAACAAAAGTTGGGCTTGGATGAGTTACGATAAAGTTTTAACTAATTTCAAACCTACAGATGTAAAGGAAATTATTTAAAGGAAGCAGCAAATTAATGCCAATAGTGATTTTAATTAGCACAAAGTACATCTAGAATTAGACTAGAATATTATTGATGGAAACTAAAGGGGGTTCGTTTGTCTTTTTGATCCAGATCTCGAGTGTACCTTGTGTTGGCTAGAAAACAAGGGCTTCAACGTCAAGGATTCTAGTCACCACTTTCTCCAAATCCAAAACTCAACGCCGAAAAAAGTACAAAATAATTTCGAGTTGTATTGCTAGAAGTATGTTTCTGTTTGTTTTTCAGAAGAACTCATTGTGGTTTTCGATCTATGCTTGGTGTGTTTTTTCTTTGGAGAGTGAAAATGCACTCCTATTTCTAGGCAAATTCGGACAGAGGAAGTCCAGATTTTAACAGAAAATTGAAGAGCTTTCTCTTCAAAAACCAAGATGAGGTAAAGAAGATCTTTTCGAATCTAACCACTTTTCATGATTTGACCAATTTTTTGGGTAAAAATTATGCCGATGGTGGTGTCAGGCGGCACATGAAAATAGTAGCGAGTGTTCGGAGACTATGGTGATGTTTGCCAGTTGAGTAGAGAAAAATATGATGTGGAAAATCTAACAAAATTTGGGCAAAGAGAAAGAGCAGAATAATGAGGCTATGAACTTCCTTGGAGAAAAAATGGAAAAGCGGCATAGGATGTGGAAGAAAAGAGAAGATAGTCTAGATTAAAAACAAAATATATCCAAATTAATAAGGTCCATTGGATTAAAATTTAAGGGCTAAGATTAAAAAGAAGAAACACAATCCTTCTTGTTGTTGTTGTTGTTGTTTTTGTTAGAGAAAAGAAAAGGAAGAGGGACATAGTGATGACAACTCATTACTTTAATAAATAAATAAATAAATAATAATAATAATATAATAATAATAATAATGATTCAAAAGTTATATAAATTTCTTAGAAAGAAATATAAATAGGTCAGAAAAGAAAAAAAGGGAGGAGAAAATAAGTTCACTTTTGACTAAAAAAATTAATAGAATATTAAAATAAATAAATTAATTAATCTAACGGTTATAAAATTATATTCACTGTTTTCTTTCTTTTTTTCAAAAAAAATTATGATCTTCTGATTATATATATATATATATACACACACACACATATGAAAGCTTAACTAATTTGAAAGGAAGAGAGAAAATTAAAAATTTAAAAATATCGTATGACCTCATCTTCTAGTAAATAAGAGACAATGGTGGAGTTGAAGTATAAGTCAAATTGTTGTTATATAGGGGATACATGATTATTTAAAAGAAAAGCTTAGATTAGTTTGTCAGTTTTAGAAGTGTAGGGTGATATTATAATAATAATAATAATAATAACAATAATAATAATAATAATAGTAACAGTAACAGTAGCAGTAATAGTAATACTAATAGTAATAGTAATAATAATAATAGTAATAATAGTAATTTATACGGATTAATAATAAAATGGATTAGTCAAACTTCTTCATATAGAAATATAACGTGTAACAACGAGGAATTATATTTAATTAAGAACCGATTTAGCACTTGAAATATATTTATCATAAATTTCTCAAAAAATGCTAAGTCAAGTAGTAAATTTTTTTTTTATAAAATATCTAACTTCCGTTGAAAATAATATCCATAAAATGCTTTGTGGAAAAAATGATAATAAATTAATAATAAGAAAATCTATCAAAATACTAGCAACGATAATAATAGAAATAGTAAAATCATAATAATAGTAGTAGTAGTAGTGGTAGTAGCAAAATATCTCGTATGAGTCTTTATTTTTTATTTTTTATTTTTATTATTATTATTTTTTTAAGAAACTTCTTTTTTTTTTAGAGGGAACATAACTAATTAAATATGGCGAGCCAACATTGGGTGTCAACAATGAGGAGTTGACTAGAAATAACCTAGATTTCGTGCATTTATTTGATTGGGTAATTACATGTAATGTCTATTTCCTTTCATTTTGAATGTTGTTTGGTGGTGGCCAACACCAAACCCGCCTACTATCACGATCCTGACCAAAGTAGTGATGAATAACAAAAAGGAAGTAGATGACAGGATTCAATTGACGTCTTCTCGTCTAATTAACAAAACCTAACACAGGGGAGGTTTACTGGGACAATGGGTAATGGTTAGTTGGCATACCATAGTTGCCGACTAAGCACTATTCGACCTTCACATTCACAAGAGGGCTAGAAGAACCTAAGTTACCATCCTGCATGCAATGTCTCAGCTAGAGTTATGTTATTTGGGGTATTTGAATTAACGAATCATGGGGAACACATTTCCCAAGTTGTCCCTAAAATTGATTGTCTCTTTGCATTAGTAGTGTAGTATTTTTATTTTCTTTCACTTCAAATCGCAGACCCCCATATTATAGAGAATATAGTCGATCGATATTTTAAATAATTATTGGTGAGTCAATATGGTCAACCCCGTATTCCCTGTGGATTCGATCCTAACTTCTGGTTAGGTTTATACTTTATGGTGATCGATTTACTGCTGGAGCGTTAACATCACTTGGAGCACCCCTTTGTTGGCCTCCCTTTGCCTTTTGACCCATATTAGCACCTTGGCCTTGAGGACGACCATCTCTACCCCTGCTTTGAGCATGAGGACAATCAATAACCTTGTGAACCATCTCACCACAACCAAAGAAATGATATGATGGTCACGCTCCAATAAGAAAGAGGTCGCTATCAGTAATTAACCTAACAAAGGTTAGGGTCGAATCCATAGGGAATACAGGCTTGACTACAAGAATTCACCACTAATTATTTCTAGTGTCTATAACTACAATCTCCAAATGGGGGGTTTCGTGTGATTCAAAAATAAAGATAAAATAAACACTAACTAAAATATGAAAAAATGCTCAATTTTGGGAACAACTTGGGAATTGTGTTCCTCATGGTTCGTTGACTCAATTACCCTAGATAACATAACTACGATTAGTGAATCGTATGCTCGATGGTAATTTAGGTTCTTCCAGCCCTCTTGTGAAGGTGAAGGTTGAATTTCACCATGGTACTTGGTCGACTACCATGGCGTCCAACTAACCATTACCTATTGTCCCAGTCAACCTCCCCTTGGTCAGGTTTGGTCGATTAGATGGGAACACATCAACCGAATCATATCATCTACTTTCCTTTTCCTATTCATCACTACCTTGGTCAGGATCATGATAGTAGGCAGGGTTTGGTGTTGACCACCACCAAACAACATTAATCATAAAAGAAAATAAACAATACATGCAAAACCCTAATCATAAATATGCATAAAACCTAGGTCATTTCAAGTTAACTACCCATGGTTCCCACAACCCCAAGTTGTGGGTGCATAGCTACTCATGGCTAAAGCAAAACACACAAAAATACAAATAAGAGACATAGTTGAGAGTTTCACCAATGACAATGAAGGAAATAGGCACCACAAGTTGCAAACCCACAAGCTTGATTGATCAACAATGCATACAAAGCAAGGTTTGCAATTTCCCAAAATGAGTTTTCAAGAAAGAACGAATAATCTACTCTAAAAACTAAGAAGATTTTCAAAAATATCTTGGAGTAGTGTCTCTGGTCGAACTCTTCTCCAAAAACTTAACTTAAACTATTTATAGTATTTACAAAAAAACCCTAGAAATTATGCAGAAAAGATATCTGACATCTGATAAATTTCGCAGTTATGACTCATAGGTTAGCCTACAAATCATAGTCGGGATCTCATATCAGGATCTTGGCATCTTGGACTGAACTGGTATGACCCATAGGTACGAGCCATTACTCGAGCTACGACTCGTATATTGATCTCATATCAGGATCTTGGCATCTTGGACTGAACTGGTATGACCCATAGGTACGAGTCATTACTCGAGCTACGACTCGTATATTGGTCTCATAGTATTGGTCTTCTATTTTCTGGTCCAATATTTTAGCACTCTGATTCTTGCTACGAGTCCACCTATACGAGTCATAGTGTATCTTACACTTTGTAGGCTAGGCTCGTAGGGTTGACCTTCACTTGGTAGATTTCTGATTTTTAGTCTCTGATTCCTGCTACGACATTACCTACGACTCATAGTGTGAGCTACAACTCATAGGTGGGCTCGTATGACCTATGCTTCAGTAAAAACTGCAACTTTTTTTTTAAAATCATGCCAACCTAACTTTTCTGCAAGATTAACACAAAAACACATCAAAAAACTAAAAAGTCGCTTTGAGAACTCACAAAATCCCTTGTTTTAGGCACCAAATATGTTGTATTATGACAGCACATCAACACCATCAACTTAAAATTATTGCTTGTTCTCAAGCAACAACTCAATCTACACCGACAAAGAGAAATACATATCAACTAGACTAATGGCATACATATCAACTTCTCTGATTCAGGTACCCAACTACTATTTTCAAAACAGGATTATAAAATTATTTAGAAAACAGGAACATAATGGGATACCTGGCAATGCAACTATGATAAGCTAAGGAGCATCAACCTTCGACAATCACTAGTATAGTCATATGCTAATCAAGTAGTGCAAATTCCCTCAGTAGAAAGAAGTCCCTTATACTCACCCAGGCACATTCAGAAATCAGGGACTGAGGAAGCATTCTCACTCTTATAATTGAAATTCATGTACAATGACAAACACCATAAGCTTACCCCTATACTCATTTTTCCATTTGGTTCAAAAGTTGATAGGGATCACTTTAGGACTTATTGGCTTATAACATGGGCTCAGGGGGCTTTGGTATGGTACTTTTGGGCAAATAGTGACTAAAAGCTATCCTTGAACGGTGTTTACCAACACTTTTTGCTTCATACTCCAACTAACTAACTATCTCAACTAACTATCTTATTTTCACCTCAACTATCTCATTTTTGTTACTTTACCATAATAAAGGCCACCCTCAACTTAGTCTTTTAGCCTAAAGTGAAGTACACAATATCTATTCCTCAAACCAGGGATACCAATGCAGCCACCCTCAACTTAGGCTTTTAGCCTCAATAAGGGTTCACATGCTCAAGGATAGATCAGGGCCAATATCAGGGTATTTCATCAAACGAGGTGAGGTTAGCAAGGTGTCAAAAAATATGAGAACATGAGAAGCTCAAACATTTGGAAAAAGGGATTCACTAGTTCATTTGGTAGGTCATTTAGGCAAAAGTGGGCATACTATCAGAACAAAAGACTAAATTCACTTCCAAATCAACCAATTCACCAAACCACTTATAGAGTACTGGGGCAAGTTCTGAGTCCATACAATGATACATGAATGCATCAAAATAATCTTACACACACGGGGCATTTGCTTCCACAATCAAATATAGACTCACATGTCATGCTTTCAGTCTTAGCTTCCCTTCACAATATCAGAACAAACATTGTTATATATTCCAAAAATGTATAAATGCATCAATAATCACAGCATCAAAAATTCTGAGGGGTATCCAATTTTACATTAAAAGTTTAAAGAAAATCTAAGAACTATATATATGCCAAAAGATATTATTACTTTGCATTTACAAATTATCTATACTTCCTAAGACATGCCGGTTCAACAAAAAAATAAATATCCACAAGAAAAAAGAAACACGGCAAGAAAATCTCCGGATCAAAAGTAGGTAAAGTTATCAACTTGAAGATACTCAGACTTCACCTTAATCCATAACTTCCACCACCCCACCAAAAGATGATACTTTTTCCTCAAATTAAAGACAAAAACAAAAATAAAACACTATAATATAGAAATATATACATACATTCATTAAAAACCAAAAAATAAACATCTAAGTAGAAGTAAAAATAACATCTAACATAAACATGATTAAAACACAACCAATAATCATCATAATAACAAGATTGTCTGGAAAGAGAACAAAGTATCAAAAATGTCAAGATAAAAACTATGGTCAAAAGAAGTCAAACATATTGGTACATCAAGCACTGGTCTCGGGTTGATCTATGGGGTCTTGGGACTAACTCTCCTCCTCTGCTGCAGTGCCAGAAGTACCCTCTCCAGGTGGGGTGTACTATGCTCTATCTCTCTAAATAGCCGCTAACAATAGCGACTCCTGTACCACCTCCTCAAGTATGGCCTCCTCCCCCTATCTTGACTTCTTTAGGTCTGGCTCTGGGTCAGCATGCTCAAGGGGCCTCTTCCCTTGGATGTTCAGACGGTCGGTGATCCAATCAAATACCTTATTATCATCATCTACCAGTGCTACCTCTGGGGCTAGAAAAGGAGCTACCAATATCTATAATAAGTCAGCCTTAAATTTGGACAACTCTTTAGTAACTGCACTCGCATCGGTCCGCCTAGATCCATCAAGCCTCTTATGGACTCTAGCCTCAAATGCATCAACCTGTGCATCAATCGCTCGACTTTATCATCAATTAAATCTCAGGCAAATGCCCACACCCTCTCCTTGGTGTCCTGAATTGTCTAATCAATCAACGGCCAAACAAGTGTTGATAATTCTTCCTGCCTGCCCTCCACTATAGCCACCCTACGTAATAAAGCCTGAAAAGCAACAATAGAGAAAAGAGAATCAACATGAAATATAGCTGCTTCTGCTGCTGGGGTGCTGGTGGATAGTGTAGACTTGATCTCGCTGCTGGTGTGGGATCTGTAGTAGCCGAAGTAGAACCCATGGTAGTGGGAGTAACCTGGAACCTGTGGCTCAATCGAAAATATCTTTAGGATAGAAGGTGGGATAACTCGAAGTAAGGCCACTAGGTTCTTATCAACCATTATCAGGATGGGATCCATAGTGCGTGTGGCCTCTACATGAGGGTCCCGGTGAGGGTCAATAGAAATAACTGCTATACTGCATAGTCAATAAATCAAAACTAGAAATGGTAGTGAGGTACTTGTTCGAGGTACAACCTCATGAATCTACTCTGAAATGATCCGGGCCCAATCTATAGAATACAGCACTAGAAGGCTAGCCAACAATATTGCTCTCTCGAGGGCGAACATATTATCCATAAAAGTTGGCCTAATGCGCCAACAGATAATGGACCACCAGAACTTGACCCAGAATGAGAGGTGGACTTTTACTATAGGATCTGCGTGATTTGTGACCCACGTTAGCTCAACACCCTCCTTACAAATCTAGCTAGTGATCTACCATAGAAGCTTTGTCCTAGCTGTGATGTCCTTCTCAGTCACTACCATCCTCATCTTCTCAATATGGCTATCGTACTCTGTGGTGGAATGAGGCACTCTATAATTGGTCCCAAACTATACTCATCGGGTGGTTTCCTCTGAGATATCAACTCTCCTTCCCCGGAATGTCATCATCTGCAGCCTAGGCTGCTCGATTGCGCTTTTATTATTTGGCAACCCCCGACGGAGTATAGCAAGATATGCCATATCTAATTCATGAAATATGTAAAGTGCATATTTGCCTAGTTGGTGCACAATCTATGTAAGTTCATGCTCATCCAATTCCACATCTAATCTGGGTACACTCTCTAGTCTCGAAGTTTTCAACCTGGACTCCTCATGAAATTGGCAGACCGGCTTGCCATGCCCTTTATCCTCCAACACCTGGTCATATATTTCTCTTATTCTAGGGATGGGCCATCTATGATTAGCTGGGGGTTGGGATTGGACCTCCCCCTGCTGGGTCTGGGAGGTGCTTTCTCACTCAGACTCGGAGCCTGAATATGAGGGGGTCATCTGTCGCAAGCTGCTGTCTGACCCATCCCCATTGCCCTGCTGTTCCTTCTTTTCAGACTGGGAGGAACTACTCACTTCCACGGCTTTCTATGCTGCAAGTTCCTGAGTCTGAGATCTATTGGCCTCTGGGTCTAACCTGACTCTGTGGACTTCCACAGAGCCCTCGGATTGCTCAGTGTTAGAGGTTTCATTCCACAACCTCCGTTGAAGAGCTTGAATAGTTTATTTGTATTTTGGAGGCATTTTATCTGCAAACAACCTATAAGCAACATATTAATCCCAGATGTTTGATTCACTGAAATATAAAGCAAAGAACAAGAAACAAACAGAAATAAAAGTTAACTGTGTACTAATGCAACTGTAGATGTGCAAGTATGAGTGCAGTTATGACTTATACAGTGACTTACGAGTCATATACTAGCATCGTAGAACTAGTTGTACATTTAAAAATGCTTTCTGGTCACAAATACAAGAAGCAGTTATGACTCATAAGATGACCTACGAGTCAAAGTTCTAATCTCGTACCTAGTTCTATAAATACTTTAAAAGCTTAGCCAAGTTTATAAGACCCTCACTACGAGTCGTACCTGGTATAATAAGTCGTATAACGGTCTCATATGAGAAATATGAAGGAATTATAGGTGATTAATGCTTGCTACGAGGGACCACTATGACTTGTATAGGAACTTATGAGTCATAAGAGTGCCTCATAAGTGAGCAGAAAAGCCACATATAATGCTTATTTATTTTGATAAAATGTTCGATTAGGGTTTCTTGTGGAATTAAAGGTCCAATGTATGTCTTATGAGTGGAGTGGTATTATGATGATTATATGATTATGGAATAGTGAGGGAATAAGGATGAGATGATGGTATGTATATGATCAATAATGAGGAGAGAAAGTCTAGATATATGATGACTTTAGGATGATGCTAGGGATATCTATATGAGTTATTTTCATGGAAAAGTACTTATGGTGTTGCATATAGATTGTTGGGACCTTATGTTTGTTGTGTTCTTGGGAAAGTGAGTAGTTCTTTCTTGATTATTTGAATGTAATGGTTTGATGAGCTAGTCCTATAATTCTACCAAAAAGGCCATGCCGTAAGGTAGAGTGTTTAATGATTCCTACCGAAAAGATCATATTATAAAGTATGGATACGCTTACCGAAAAAGACATGTTGTAAGGTAGAATAGCTAATTGTCCCTACCGAAAAGATTATATCGTAAGGTATGGATATCCCACCAAAAAGGCCATGCCGAAAGAAAGAAAGACTAAAGGCTCCCATTGAAAAGATCATATCATAAGATGTGGACATTCTATTGAAAAAGCCATGCCGTAAGATAGAATGAATTGTAGTCCCTACCCAAAAGATGATATTGTAAAGTAGGGGACGTCTTATACTACCTACCAAAAAGGCTACATCATACAGTAGGGATATTGATAACACTCTCTAAAAAGGTTATACTGTAAGGTGAGTGGGGGTCATTTGGCACATTTCATGAAAGTAGATACAAAGAGGTTTGAGTATATTTCTCATATTGAGTTTATATTTCTTTATCATGATTTACTAGTATGTTTTACCTTAACCATTTAGCATGCATGCCATATTGATGTCATACCTATCCTCTTATTATACTTATGCATTTTGATTATATTACCTATCTCTTGTTGCATTGCATCCCATATACTTAGTACATTCAAATATACTAATGCATACTCTATGCCTACATGATATCACCATGTAGGAACCGGAGCCTGACTTGAGCATCCTCCTCCACCTAGCTAGTACAACTTCGCTCAAGCTTGTTGGTGAGTTCTCAACTTTGGGGACCTTGGTCTATGATTCTCTTATTATGTATTGAGACACTCTTTTCTTATTTTCTATTTTGGCTATGAGGGTGAGCCCAGTTTTTTTTATCTTGGCCCCTGCTCTTTTCTTTATGTAGTAGAGGTGTTGTTGGACATATGGTGTATTCATTCTTGTTGTTTATGATATGAAAGAAATTTCCTTAGTCCCAATTTTCCCTTGTTTATGCTTATCATTTATTGTCTTTCTAATTGCTTTTGCGACTAAAGATGTGTAATGATATGCTATGAGGCTTGTTTGGGGTTGCTTCAAGTTCCTCATTCGCCGGTCACATCTAGGCCCTAGGCTTGGATCGTGAAAAAGGTGGTATCAGAGCACTAGGTTGATAGATCCTGGGAGTCCAACACACCGCGTTGATTAGAGTCTTATTCATGGTTGTGTTGTGCACCACAACTATAAGTAGGAGGCTATGAGAAATTTTAGGAATTATTTCCCTTCTTCATAGTCTATGTCATGCTTTAGAAGTGAGATAGGGATTATCCATCTAACGAATGTTCTTTGTTTTTTTAGTTGATCATGCCACTTCAAAGAGGAAGGCAAATGAAGGCAAAATGAAGGTTTTGATGATGATGGATCAGAGTTTCACTAATTCTTCTCTATTCCTTTTGTTAATGGTGGTGCTTCTTGTGTTCCTAAGTGGTTATGTGGATCTTTAGTGTCTATCCTTTTGTTGGGTATATTGTTGTTAGGAGGTTTATGGATATGATCCGGGTTTGTATTGCATTAGGTCTTGCTTTGTGGCTCGTTGAATTTGATGTGGTGGATTTTGATATTGTACTAGGGATGGAATAGTTGCTTGCATATTGTGTCTTCATGGATGGTAGAACCCATAGAGCTAAATCCCAAATCCTTAATGACCCCGTCTTTGAGTGAGAGATTGTTAAGTCATAGCAAGGGAGGTAGGTCCATTTTGACTTAAGGTACAATTGGTCTTTAAGGGATTGCGTGTTTTATCTTGTGAGAATTGGAGGTGTTGAACGTAAGTTCTTTTGTTTATAGAATTATTGTTGGTGGTAGATGAGGCCTTGAATGTCCCTTTCTGATATTTTGAATTTGGGGTAGTGTCTTTTGGTTTGACTAGTACACTAGTGATGCCTATAAGTCTCATGAACAAGATCTTTAGTCCCTATTATAATAGGCTTATGGTGGTTTTGGTCATGATAGGATGGTTCGTTCCCTAATGAGGTAGTGCATTGAGTCATTCGAGGGTAGTACTACAAGCATAAGGAAGGAGGTTAGATGCTAGATAGGAGAAATGGGAATTTTGATAGTAAGAGGCTGCCTTCCTAGGTCGTGCGGTGCCAGGTGTTGGCATTAAGGTGGACCGTAGTAAGACGAAGGTGATTACCTATTAGACTAGACCTTGACTCCCTTAGGTATTAGGAGCTTCTTGAGTTTAGCAGGCTATTGCTGGAGATTGTAAGTATGTTATCATCTGTTGTTGTTCCTGTGACTTAGTTGACCCTAAGTAAAACCAATGTTGTGATCAACATTTTGAGTAGGGTGATTTGATAGGTCCGGGAGTTGCTATTTGTGGTGTTATCCCTTGGTGCTAGTAGAATTCATGTGTATGTGGGTTTCATTCATAGGTTCCTTTCACTTATAAAGCCCAATCTTCTTTTTTATGAAAATTGCATGATTTCTGGATGTATTTCTTATGGGTATCTATTATTATGAAATATGAGCATGAAATATGTTGGGGTTTTGTCAAATATTGTTGATTATGCATAAATATCTATTTTGAGCTTATACTATGAAGTGATCTTGGTCTATTGGGACTATACATGACTCAATCTATGAAATCTATGAACTGTTGTGAAGTTTTGGTATGATTTACAACTTACCCATGATGGGTTTTTACTATGATGTTGGTGGGCTGATTTACATGATTTTAAGATGCATTGATTTCACTATTTCATGATCTATACTTAAGTATTTTGCATGATTTGAACATGTCCTCATATGTGCCCACCAAGCATTTGATGAAACGGCAAGTTAAGAATTCTCAAGATATGTGTATGTTTTACGAGTCAAGTGACTTCATGATAAATATAAGCTATCAAGTATGTTATGAATTCATGAAATTATATATGATTATGCAAGTATGAAGTTAAGCCCTTTTCAAAATTCATTTTCAAAAAAAATCTACATTGATGTTACTTATTTTTATTTGAAATTTGAATATTATGATTCTTAAAATTCTATTGATGCCTGATTAGTGTTTATTTGATGATTTTAATGTAATTTAAACTGTTATATGAGGATTTTCTTAGGGTTTATGAAATTATAAGTATGTATGTTCCCCTTTTGAAATTATTTATGTATGAGAGATTACACTATTGATTTAAATATATAATAAATTATGTTCTCACTTCAACTTCATATTATAAATATTGATTTTTAAATGGGTTTTAAATTACCCATGTTATTTCCTCATTGTTCATAGTATATGCATTTATGTACACAGATTATTTTGAAAAATTATGTTATGGGTAAGCCCAATTTCATTTTATGGTATGATTTTGATAAAAGGTTGGTCATGACAATATTGTGATCACATATATGTCTTTGATTTTGGCCTTTAAGCCTAAGAATGCATTGAAATGATTTGGAAAATGACTATTGCCTCTTTGAAAGTCTCTTTGATTTTAGCTCTTTAAGAATTTTGGGTTCTTGCAACATTTTGTATATGAATGGGCTATTCCTATACACGAGTATTATGATTATGAAATTATGATTTTGGCATTTGAGCCTAAGTATGAATTATTATGAATGGTGTTTGACTTTTTAAGCCCAATTATGCATTGAAATGATTTGGAAAATGACTATTTCCTCTTTGAAAGTATGTGCATGCATATTATAAGTATTCTTGTAGGATGATGGCTTAGCTTATTGTGTTGAAGGTCTTGGGGTAGGTTAAGTTACTTGCATAGCATATTTTCAATAAGCGTAGAACCCGTAAGGTTGTAATAGGACGGTTGTTCTATGTGGTCAATTACAAAGGGTTAGTCACTTCACTAAGATTGATTTTTGGTTGAGTTTTGTCCCCAGGTGAGCATAATTAGTATCGGTGGAGTTGGTTAGTTGATTTATACATTGGCTATGATTATGGGTCTGTAGAATAAAGTTTTTAAACCCTATCTTGGCATGTTTATGGTGATTTCTAGTAATGAGTATTGATTCGTTTAGAGAATGTGAATCATTTGGGGGTAGTGATGCAAGTCTTGGAGGATGAGAGCTTGTTTGCTAAATATGGTAGGTGTGTATTCTGGATAGTAAGAAGCATGTTATAACTCCATAGGGATTATGGTATGAGTGTGCATTGGTTTTTTCGATAAGGCTAGTGTTGTGGTCGGTACTTTAGATAGCCTAGTGTGTGCGCATAATGGTGGTAAAGAGATGCCTAGTAGAGTCCATCGATCGGCTAGATTGGGAGTTAGGTTGCAGGAAGTTGAGAATGGTAGTATAGGGTTCTTGATGTTTCCAAATCTTCTTAGGATAAGAGGACTAGATTAGGCAAGTCCTTGTTTTCGCCTTATTAGAGTTGGAAGTTTTTGTGAGAAGAAAATAAAGTGGAGGTTGTCTCCCAAGGGGGAGATAGTGGTGATGGTATCAAGTGGGTTAGGTGTATTTAAGGTTGAAAATTGAGTTGAGGATTATGAGTCTTTATAGAGTGTAGAGGGAGGTTAGTAAGGTTGCATAAGTTTGGGAATTGCCTATGGATATAGACATGGTTCATCTAGTTCTTCATACTTCTAGGTGGATAGGATGTGTTGGTGACTCTAATGCTATGGCACTCTTTGAAACTGTGTGGGTTGCATAAGTTTGGGAATTTCCTATGGATGTAGATATGGTTCGTCTGGTTCTTCATGCTTCTAAGTGTATGCGATGTGTTGATAACTTTAGTGTTATAGAACTCTTTGAAGTTGTGGGAGAGGTGGAGGATAAGTTGGCTTACAAGGAGGTTTCGGTGGAGGTGTTGGATGGATTAGTGGAGAAGTTGATTGACAATGATGTAGTATTCTTCAAGGCCTTTGGGAAGGATCGTCTATTCGTATGTGTCTCTCGGGGAGCCAGAGCGGGCATGGAGGAGAAATATCCATATATCATTCATTCTATTCAATCTTATGATAGCACGTCAAGCCTTTTTTTTTATGATTTCAAGTCTTGTATTTCATCCCCCTATGTCATTCAGATGCATTCATGTTTATGTTGGCAAGTTTATGATGATTTTACAATTATGTTGAGATTTTGGAAATGGTATTTTAAATGTAATGTTACATTAATATTTGGGCTGATTTGTTCATGATTACTCTTGTCTTGTACGTCTCTTCTACATTCGGGGACGGATATTCCCAAGGGGGAGATATTGAAATGACCCCAAAAAGTGCCCGAAAACATGCCTTAAAAGTGCCTGAAATCTTGTTTTTCATATATCTAAAAATTTATTAGTTATTTAAAATATTCGACTTCATATTCTTGTTTAGAGGGTCAAATTGAGTGGGGAATGGGCCTACCCAAAATTTTAAAGCAACCATATCAAAATTCAAAAATTGCAAAATACGCTATTTAGGAGGGTCAACTTTGAAGGGGCATATCTCTTAGCATACAATGTACTAGGTGGCCCTCGACCTATCATCTAAAATCCCTTTGAATCAGCTTTCCAACTCACTTTCTTTCACCTCATTCTGAGTTCGAATGAAGGATTTATGCCATTTTCATAAAACTCATTTGTGCAGAAAATGTAATTTCCAGTGTGTCGTCTGCCTTACCTCCGCGACGCACGCTAGTGTTGTCCAAGACATGTAAGTCTTGGGCCTAAGGGTTCCTACACTTGAAAATACATATACTTAGCCTTATTTCACCCTCATATTATCCTAAACATTCCACAAAACTCACTCAAACATTTAGACTCATATTTCACCCTAAATTTAAGTCCCAAACTCAAGACAAATCTTAAAGATTTCTTCAAGGATTTCATTCAAGCTTCAAGTCTACATCTCTAATCTCCTTCAAGGATTCTCCAAATCTAAGGTATCTGGTGTTGAACCATTGGGTCCTTTCACCCATGGTGCCTAAACCCTCTTTTA
>DF360081.1:12256-46061 GCA_000787875.1 Solanum virginianum | reverse complement strand
CTATATTGTATGATTTAAAGTTGATTTTACATGTGGGTTTTGTATATTGAGATATTTACTGCACAGTGATTTATAATCATGAAAATATGGTTGTTTTAGCATGTTTTGAGCTCTTAATCTTGGATCTAACATTGGATTTGATGAGGGATTTTGATGTGAATGTCTTGGGGGTATTGCAAGGTGTTGATTTATGGTTTTACTATAGATTTTCTTGCATATTTCATCTCTAAATTGCATGGTCTTTTACCCCCATTACACACCTCCAAGGTGTTTGATAAAATGTCCGGCTAGGGTTTCTTATGGAATTGAAGGTCTAATGTATGTCTTATGAATTGAATGGTGTTATTATGATTATACGATTATGGGCATAGTGAAGGAATGAGGATGAGATGATGGTATGCATATGATGTATAATAAGGAGAGGTAGTGTAGGTGTATGATGACTTTGGGATGATGAGGTATATGATGACTTTGAGATGATGCTAGGGATATCTATATGAGTTGTTTTCATGGAAATGTACCTATGGTGTTCCATATAGATTGGTGGGTCCTTATATTTGTTGTGTTCTTGGGAAAGTAAGTAGTTCTTTCTTGATAATTTGAATGTGATGTTTTGATGAGCTAGTCCTATGATTCAACCGAAAAGGCCATGCCATAAGGTAGAGTGTTTAATGATTCCTACCAAAAAGATCATATCGTAAAGTATGGATACCCTAACGAAAAGTCAATGCCATAAGGTAGAATAGCTAATTGTGCCTACCAAAATGATTATATCATAAGGTATGGACATCCTACCGAAAAGGTCATGTCATAAGGTAGCAAGACTAAAAGCTCCTACTGAAAAGATCATATCATAAGGTGTGGACATTCTATTGAAAAGGCTATTCCATAAGATAGAATAAATCACGGTCCCTACCGAAAAGATGATATCATAAATTAGGGGATGTCTTATACTACAGACCAAAAAGACTATGTCATACGGTAGGGGTATTGATAACACTCTCCAAAAAGGTTATATCGTAAGTTGAGTGGGGGTCATTTGGCCAATTTCATGAAAGTTGATACAAAGAGGTTTGGGTATATTTCTCATATAGAGTTTATATTTCTTGATCATGATTTACTAGCATGTTTTACCTTAACCATTGAGCATGCATGCCATATTGATGTCATACCTATCATTTTTTTATGATTATGCATTTTGATTACATTGTTTGTCTCTTATTGCATTGCATCCTACATATATAGTACATTGGAACGTACTAACGCATACTCTATGCCTACATGATATCACCATGTAGGAACAAGAGTCCCACTTGAGCATCCTCTTCTACGTAGCTAGTACAACTTCGCTCAAGCTTGTTGGTGAACCTTCCACTTCGGGGACCTTGGTCTATGATTCTCTTATTATGTATTGAGATACATATTTTTATTTTCTATCTTGGCTATGAGGGTGAGCCCGATTACTTTGTCTTAGCCCTCGCTCTTTTCTTTGTGTAATAGAGGTGTTGTTGGATATATGGTATATCTATATTATGAGCCTTAACTCTATTGACTCTTGTTGTTTATGATATGAAAGAGATTTCCTTAGTGCCAATTTCCCCTTGTTTATGCTTATCTTTTATTATCTTTCTAATTGCTTCTGCAACCAAGGATGTGTAATAATATGTTTGGTCATATTGAATAGATCTTGTCTTGTGACTATGTTGAATTAGAAATGGTAGATTATGATATTATACTTGAGTTGGATTAGTTGCATGCATAATATGTCTCCATTATTGGTAGGACCCGTGGAGTTAGATTCCAAGTCCCTAGTGAACCCGTTCTTGAGTGGGAAAATCATAAGGCGGTGTCAAGGGTAGATTCATTTGTTGTATTCAATCCTATGGGTTATTTTCTAAGGGGAGTCTCTACCATCTTACGAGGGTTAGGGATGTTGAGTCTGTGTTCCTTCCTATAAGGTCAATTTCTGTAGTTAATGAGTTATTTGATGTCATTCCTAATGAGCTTCCTGGTGTTGTTTGTATAGGAGAAGGTTAGTTCCCTTAGAAAGTGTATTAAGTACCCTCCTCCCAAGGATATATGATCTATTTGACCAACCTCAATGGGTTAGTCACTTCTCTAAGATTGATCTTCATTTTGGGTTTTGTCCCCAAGTGAGGATGAGGGTATGTGATATCCCTAGGTGCCCCTCGGGCGAGGATTGAGCATTTTGAGTCATGGAGGAGTTGGTTGGTTGACTTATGCCCCGGATATATTTATGGGTTTCATAAATAGGGTCTTAAAACCCTACATTGGGATGTTTGTGGTGGTCTTAAGAGATGAAGTATTAGTTTAATTAGAACATGTGGCTCGTTTAAGGGCAGTGCTACAAAGATTAAGGGAAGAGAAGTTTTATGCTAGGTATGAGAAATGTGATTTTTGTTGAAAGAGGTTATCTTTCTAGGACATGCGGTATAAGGGGATGGTTCTAAGGTGAATCCTAAAAAGTCGGATGTGATTAGAAATTGGCCTAGACCTTTGACTCCGTCAGACATTAGGAGTTTCTTGAGGTCTAGTGGGTTACTATCGGAGGTTTGTGAATGGGTTCTCTTCTATTTCTTCTCCTATGACTATGTTGACTCAAAGAAAGGCTAAGATTGTGCGGACTAATAAGTATGAAAGGAGTTTCCAATCCTTGAAGGATAAGCTTGTCTCTTCTCCTATCTTGTCTCTGCTAGAAGGGTTGGAAGAATTTGTTGTGTGTTATGAGGCCTCCCGAATTAGTTTGGGTTGTGTTTTGAAGGGAAATGGTAAGGCGATAACCTATGCTTTTAGACAATTTAAGATCCATGACAAGGATTATCCTATCTATGCCCTTGAATAGGCCTCCGTGGTATTTTCTTTGAGAATTTGATGTCATTATTTGTATGGGGTGCATGTTGATATGTTTATCGATCACAACAGTTTCCAATATGTGCCTACCCAAAGGATATTAGTTTGTGGCAAAAAAGGTGGTTAGAACTTCTTAAGGATTATGATATGAGTATGTATTATTATCCCGATAAAACTTATGTTGTGGTCGGTGCTTTGAGTAGGGTTTACATGGGTAACCCAGTTCATATTGATGGCGGTAGCAAAGGGGTGGCTAGGGAGTTCCACTAGTTGGCTTGATTGAGGGTTAGGTTGGAAGAGGTTGACTATGGTGGTATTGTGGTTTTTGGTGGTTAAAAATCATCTTTGGATGATGAGGTAGAAGCAAAGCAAGGTCTTGATCCCTCCTTATTAGAATTGAAGGCTTTTTTAAGCATTGACAAGGCGGAGCCTTTCTCCCAAAGGGGAGATGGTACCCTTAGGTACCAAGGTAGGCTATGTGTGCCTAGTGTTGATGACTTGAGAAAGGGGGTTCTTGATGAGATTAATAACAGCTACAACTCTAGCATTAGTATGGCTCCTTTTGAGGCCCTCTATGGTAGGCGTTATAAGTCATTAGTTGGGGGCTTTGAAGTGGGAGAAATGGCTTTGTTNNNNAACTACAACTCTAGCATTAGTATGGCTCCTTTTGAGGCCCTCTATGGTAGGCGTTATAAGTCATTAGTTGGGTGCTTTGAAGTGGGAGAAATGGCTTTGTTGGGTCCAGATCTGGTTATGGAGGCTATGGTGAAGGTGAGGTTTGTTAGGGAAAGGTTGAAAATAGCCCAAAGTCATCAAAAGTCCTATGTCGATGTGAGGAGAAGGGATCTTGAATTTAAAGTTGGTGATTGGGTCAATTTAAATGTTTCATCCATGAAGAGTATGGTCCAGTTTGGCAAGAGAGGGAATTGAGTTTAAGGATTGTGAGTCCTTATAGAGTGTTGAGGAGGATTGGTGAGTTTGCATGTGAATGAGGGATTGCATATGGATATGGATAGGGTTCGTCCTGATCTTCATGCTTCTAGCTTGAGGGGATGTGTCGGTGACTCTAGTGCTATAGAACTCCTTGAGGTATGGGTGTTGTGGAGGTTAAGTTGTCTGAGGAGAAGGTTCCGGTGGGGATATTGGATGAATGAGTGGAAAAGTTGATTAGTAAGGATGTAGTGTTCGCCAAGGCCCTTTGGGAGAATTGTCAATCTAAAAGTGTATCTCGGGGAGCTGGAGTGAGCATGCAGAAGTAATATCCATACCTCTTTCATTCTATTCAAGCTTATGATAATACAGTATGTCCTTTTCTTTTATGATTCCCAATCTTATGTTTAAGCCCCTGTGTCATTTATATGCATTCAAACACTTAGACAAATATTTTACTAAAAATTAAAGTGTCAAATCTCATTTTGGATCTTAAGGAAATTACTCAAGCTTCAAGTTCTCATCTCCATCATCATCAAGGTATTCTCCAAAGTTGAGGTATGTGGGTTTCAACCATTGGATCCTCTCACCCATGGTGCCCAAGCTTCCTTTTTACATAAATTTCATGTTTCTAAGTTGATTAACTTCTGGGTCTTACTTAATATGAATTTTACTATGAACTATGTTGGGGTTTTGTAAAAGTGTGATTGTTTAAGCATTTTTTGAGCTATGAATAGTAGATCTATCTTGAGATTTGATGAAGGGTTTTGATATATATTGCATAAGGGTAGTACTAAGTGTTGGTGGGTGGTTTTACATTGGATTTACTTGCATGATTTCATTCTTAAAATGCATGGTTTTGCACTAGCATTACACACCCGCCAAGTGTTTGATAAAATGTCCTAATTATGTTTCTTGAGCTGTTGAAGGCCTAATGCATAGTTTATGAGTTAAGTGACTTTATGATGATGAAAGGATGGTATATATGTGTTATTTTCATGAGAAGTATCTATTGTGTTGTGATTTGACCAAAGCCAATTGGGGGGTGATGCCTCAATAGCCTCGAATTGGGGGTTGGTACCTTAATCATTCCTGTCGGAGGCTGGTCATGTCCGTCAACCAATTGGGGGGTTCGTACCTCAATTATTCCCATTGAAGGATGGTCATGTCTGTCAACCAATTGTGGGGTTGGTACCTCAATCGCCTCAGATGGAGGTGGTAAGCCATCAACCAATTGAGTAGTTGGTACCTCAATCATTTCGGACAAAGGGTGGTCATGTCCGTTAACCAATTAAGGGGTTGGTACCTTAATCACTTCTAAGGGGTGGTCTACCTTGGATTCTAGGTACTATGTTTGCTTGGTCTATACAGATGTTCTCTTCCTTAACATGTAATATGTTCTATATAAGCATGTTTTACTTCAAGCAGTTCAAGTTAGCTTTGGTGAGTCTTTATGTCCAGGGACAATATATATCTTCTTTCATGATTATGCTTAGGATACATCTTGTATATTTCGGAATTCTTATGGTCACTACTATGAGGGTGAGCCCGGTTGCTTGACTTGGCCCTTGCTAAGTTCTATGTTTAGGGATGTTGTTGGGCAAGTTATGTTTATGCTTGAGTTTTGACTCAACTATGTTATTTAAGTATTAAACTCTCTCCCTTAGTCCCAATTTCCATTGTTTATGTTTTCTCTTATTTTTTATCTTGCTTCTGCGACCAAGGATGTATGTATGATATGCTGAGAGGCTTATTTGGAGTCTCTTTGGGTTCCCCATTTGACATGTCACGTCTAGGCCCTAGTTTGGTTCATGACATATGTCTAGTTCCATGGAATACTTGACATAATCATAAATATAATTATAACTTGAATAACATGTAAAAACATGTCAACATGATAGGAGTAACTCATTCATATACTTGAGTCCTACAAGTGAGCATTTACTTGACACTAGAGGGTAAAATATTTCATAAACTTAACCCTTCCTAGTGGGTTTGCTTTACACATGAAGGTAGAACATATAATATACTTGTCCTATTTTAGTGATCATTATTCATTCATAAGAGGATAGAACAAGGCTAAGGGCTCAAAATCATGCTTATAAATCATAGAAACTTCTCATGACTTCAGCACATGCTTGGGATCCCATAATTTATCATAACATGCTTGTCTTGAAATTTATGCAATAATCTTGAATCAACATAGAAATTCTTGTTATGTAATTTAGTCAAACATGGTGGGTATATGTAATTAGACTTAAAATCATGAAATATATGAGTATTTGACATGGATGAAGTAAATGTGATCATTAGAAAGCTATTCAAAAAAACTCATCAACATAATAGTAAAACCCTTAGTTGGGTGTCAGGATATCCATATTAAAAATCCATAATCTTTTAAAGTGTCCATAGTTCATATCATGTGTGGCTTCAATAGATATAAATCAACTCACAGAATAATCCTTCAATAGATATTCATGTATAATCAATCTACTTGATAAAATTAAACTTAAATCATATTTATAATGCATAATAGAAAATACCAATAAAGAATCAAACCTTGAAATCAAAAAAGGGAGAGTTGGGCTCCATGGGTGGAAGAAAGCATGGATGAAGACCCATATACCTTAATCCTTGAAATTATTTGGAGAAAAGTTGAGGAAGCTTGCAGGATTCACTTGAGTTTGTGCAATTCAAAGAGAGTTCTTGAGAATCTTTAATTTAAATGAGGGATTTGGGGTTGATTAAAGAGGATCTGGAGAGTGTTTTAGTGATATTAAGGGCTCACAATGGCTGAACAATGGAGGAATCCCATCTATAAGGGTGTTGGTTATTACCCAATTGCCTCCACTTGAAACTAATAAAGTTCAAAAAATTTTGTACTGTGAGGGACCACAAGTACTATGCGAACTTGTTCCAGAATAGGTCATTTTTGCATGAAATTCAAATTTCTCCTGTTTTGGCCTATGAATGGGTTTAGGCCATTTTGTATTATGGAGGACCAAATCGTGATGTGGACTGGTCACGCCCACTTCTATTTTTGGCCCAATCACCCAAAAAATTATATTTTGATATGGGTCACTTAAAAATTGAAGACGACCCTCTTCCTACACAATTTTCCTCCTAAAAAAGGAATACAATGTTGAATTTATGAAATAATGCATGTATTTTAAGATATTCAATAAATACACCATGGGACATTTTCGAGTCATGCGAGAGGTGTTACAAAAGTATGAAAGAAATTGTGGAGGTGATTGTTTAAGAGATTCTTATGCATTTTGTGGTTGTAGAAATATTGAGCACAAGTTTTTTGAGTTTCTTAATATTCTAACAAATGTAGAGAAAGGTGTCCTCAATGCCAAGTATGTGTAACAAGGTGCCCAAGCTCTAAAAGGTGGTCCATGTGACAATTGATTCTATGCTCTACATGTTATGCAAGAGGTTGAGGAGTCTCTGGATGTGGTTATGGGTATATTAAGTGTCTTTGATCATAATGTGTATGCTTCTGCTTGACCCAAGTGATAATATATCCTTTATTACTCCTTACATTTTGATGAAGTTTGATGTGTCTCCCAAAGTATTTTTAGAATCTTAGTCGATCTATACTCCAATTGGTGAGTCAATCCTAGCCTAGAAAGTCTATAGAAATTGTCTTGTGTTAGTCATGCACAAAGTCTTTCCATGTAATCTTGTTGAACTTGCCATGACCGATTTTAATGTTATTCTTGGTATGAGTTAGTTCAATCCATACTATGCTTCTATTAATTGTAGAACCCATAGGGTCACATTCTAAGTTCCTAATGCGTCCATCCTTGAGTGGAAGGAAACAAATCCGATGTTCAAGGGAAAGTTTGTCTCTTATGTAAAACCTATGAAAATGGTTTTTAAGGGGTGCATATATTATATCGTCTGAGTTATGAATGTTGAGTTCGAGATTCCCATTGTTGATTCAGTTCCTATAGTTAGTGAATTACCAAATGTGTTTTCTATGACTTATCTAATATTCCACCCAAAAAGAAAATTGACTTTGGATTGATCTTTTACCTGACACTCAACCTATATCTATAGCACCATAATGAATGGCCTTAGAAAAATTAAAATAATTAAAGGAACAACTAAGGGACTTGATTGATAAAGGCTTCTTAAGGCCTAGTGTGTCTCTATGGGGTGCTCCCATATTATTTCTAAAGAAAATGATGGTTCGCTTCAAATGTATGTGAATTATCAACAATTGAACAAGGTGACTTTTAAAACCAAGTATCCATTTCTGAGGATTGATGATCTATTTAATCAACTATAACGTGAAAGCTACTTCTCTTAAATCAATATTTGGTTCAGGTATCACCAATAAAGGGTGACAGAGGATGACATTCAAAAATGACATGTAGAAGTCGATATGGTCATTTTGAATTCTTGGTTATGTCATTTAGTTTAACAAATGTCGAACAGCTTTCATAGAGATGATGAATAGGGTCTTCAAACCATATTTGAATAGGTTTGTGGTTGTGTTCATCGATAATATAATGATTTATTCATAGGGTGAAAAGAGCATAAGGATAATTTGCTAACTGTGTTGCAAATATTGAGATATAGATAACTTTTTGACAAGTTTAGCAAGTATTAGTTTTGGCTAAGGGAGGTGGCTTTTATTGGCCATATTATTTCGGGTGATGGCAGTAGATTTGATCCAAAGAAGATTAAGGCGATGAAGAATTAGCCTAGACCATTGCATCCCTTCGATAGTAGGAGCTTTTTGGGTTTGGATAGATATTATAGAACAAATGTCGAAGGGTTTTACTCCATTGTCTCTCCTTTGACAAGGTTGACTCAACAGAAGGTGAAATTTCAATGTTCCAATGAATGTTAGAAAAACTTCCAATTGTTGAATGATTGTCTTACTTCAGCCCTTATTTTGTCATTGCCTAAGGTTCGGATGGCTTTATTGTTTATTGTGATACCTCACATATAGGTTTGGGTTTTGTTGATGCAATATGGGAAAGTCATTGCCTATGCGTCAAGGCAATTGAAGGTGCATGAAAGGAACTACCTAATCCGTGATCTTGAGTTATTGGATATTGTATGGTCACGACCTGGACCTAGGGCCTAGACGAGACACGGCAAATAGGGAATCCAAAGACACCCCAAACAAGCCTCTTAGCATACCATTACACATATTTGGTCATGGAAGCAATTATACAACAACGATAGATAGAAAAAAAAAGGAATACGGGGCTAAGCGACATCTTTGATACCATAGAAACATAACATGCCAATATTATAGCATTAACATATCGTAAGGTTCCAACAATACCTCTAATACATAGATCAGAGTAGGGGATAAGAAAATCACTGGGCTCACCCTCACAATCATAAGTTTCCAACATAAGAAGAGTCAATACATAACATAAATCAAGAGAAGTACTTCCTCGAAGTTGAGAACTCACCAACTTGCTTTGAGAGAAATCGTACTAGCCATATGGAGAAGGAGGATGATCAAGTGGGGCTTCACTCTCACATGGTAACATCATGTAGGCATAGAGTATGTGTTAGTAAGTTTGAAAATACTAAGTATGTAGGCCGCAATGCATCAAGGAATAAGAAACATAATTAAATTGCATAATTAGACATTGAATATAGATAATAACAATATGACATGCATAAATGATGCTTGAAGTAAAACATACTTATATATAATATATTACATGTGCAGGAAAAGACCATCATCATAGACCAAGCCACTTAGTACTTAGAATTCAAGGTAAACCACCCCTTGGAGATGTTTGAGGTATCAACCCCACAATTAATTGATGGTGTCTCACCATACTATCCGTGGTGATTGAGGTATTGACCCCTTAATTGGATGATGGTTGTCTTACCCTACCACCAATGATGATTGAGGTATCAGCCCCTCAATTGGTTGAAGGTTGTCTAACCCTACAATCCATGGTGATTAAGGTATCAATCCCTCAATTGGTTGATAGTTGTCTCACCTTACCATCCATAGTGATTGGCGCATCAACCCTTCAACCTGGTTATGGTCATCTTACAACACTAAAGAAACCTTTCATGCAATCAACACACATATATACATTCGTTTCATCATCATAAAGTCATTTAAGTCATAGGTAATGTAATAGATTATCAATAGCCAAAGAACCCTAAACCGAACATTTGATGAAACACTTGGTGGGTGTGTAATGCTAGTATTAAACCATGCAATTAAAGAATGAAATCATCCAAGAACACTTGAAGTAAATCAACCCACCAACACTTGGTAATACCACCTTGCAAGATACTTTGAAACCTTTCATCGAAACTCATCATAGATCTTAGATTCATGGTTCAAAACATGCTTAAATAATCAATACTTTAGAAAAGCCCAATAAAGTTTATAATCAAATTTAATAATAGAAGATACCCATAGATAATCTAACTTGAAAACATGAAATTTACATAAAAAGGTAGGTTGGGCACCATGGGTGAAAGGACCCAATGGTTGAAACTCGCATACCTCAACATTGGAGATTTCCTTGATGAAGATTGAGATGAGAACTTGAAGCTGCATTGAATTCCTTAAGATCTAAAATGTGTTTGGGACCCTTGAATATTTGAGTGAAATATTTATCTAAGTGTTTCAGAGAGTATTTGGGAATGTCTTGAATGATATGAAGTTGCAAAACGACTATGTATAGGTGTTTTTATGCATGGGAAGACTTAGGCCCAAGACCCAAAGGCCTTGGACCGAAACAGGAAAAATTGGCAACAAAATACATAGGTCCGTGTCTGGTCTGCAACTCAGACCTTAACACACCAGATAAATTTATACGCGGAGCTATCACGGATAGCTATTGGAATTCAAAAATTTGTGAAAATCAACTTTTGCTTCGGGTCTTCTAAAATTTGGGTTATACCCATTTTCCACTCAATTTTACCCCATGAACAAGAATATAAAGTTGGATTTTTAGTATCACGCATGAATTTTGAGATATATTAAAATTACGATTATGGGCATTTTCGAAGCACATTTTTGGGCACTTTTTGGGGTCGTTTCAATATCTTCCCCTTGGGAACATTCCTCCCCGAATGTTAAAGAAACTTATATATGAAAACTAAGCAAGATAATTTCAGTGCACACAAGAATGCAACAATGCACTTAGACATCATTTAAAAAATCTCAACATAAATGTCAAAATCACCATGAACATGTCAATTTAAACATGAATGCATGTAAATGACATGAGGGCTGAAACTGAAGACTCAAAATCATGTAAGGGACTTAAGATTAGTACTTTAGGCTTTAGTAGAATGAAAGAGATAGGAATATCGCTTTTGCAGGACCACCTAGACTTCCATTGTGGCACTTTCAACTTGTTGGTTTCTCCAAAGAACCTTGATGGAAGCAACATCCTTGTTCCTCAACCTCTTCACTGTCTATCCAAAATTTCTACCATTACCTCCTCATAAGTGAAATTGTCTTCCACAACCCCCACAACATCTAATGGTTCAATAGCATTTGGGTCACCTATACACTTCCTCAACATAGACACATGAAAGACCGAATGAACAAAGTCCATTTCACTAGGCAACTCCAACTCATAGGCCACCTTAGCAATCCTCCTCAAAACTCTATAAGGACCACAAATTTATGAACTTAACTTACCCTTCTTACAAAAATGAACCACACTATTCATAGGTAATAGACCCAATCACCAATTTGGAATTCAATCTCCCTTCTCCTCACATCAGCATAGAAGTTTTGATGACTTTGGATTGCTTTCAACCTTTCCCTAATTAACCTTACCTTCTTTATAGCCTCTTTAACCAGATTCGGACCAAAAAAAGCCATTTCCCCTACCTCGAACCATCCAACCAGGGATCTACAACGTCTACCATAGAGGGCCTCAAAATGACTCATACTAATGCTAGAATGATAGCTATTATTGTAACCAAATTCAATGGGTGGAAGATGATCATCCCAATAACTCTTAAACTCCAATCCACAAGTTCTAAGCATATCCTCAAGAGTTTGGATAGTTCTTTTGGCTTGGCCATCCATTTGAGGTTGGAAGGCCTTACTAAGCTTTACCTTGTACCAAGATCTCTTTGGAAGGACTTCCAAAACTAAGAAGTGAATTGAGCACCACGATCCGATATGATAGACAAAAGCACCCCATGTAATCTAACCAACTCATGAATGTACAGTCTAGCATAGTCTTCGACCCCATAAGTAGTCTTAACTAGTAGTAAATAAGCTGACTTTTTCAGTCTATCAACCATAACCCAAATAGAATCACAACCCTTTCTAGTCTTAGGCAATCCAACCACAAAATCTATATTAATTTCCTCCCACTTCCAAGTGGGAACCTCTATATCTTGGGTTAGTCCACCCGGCCTTTGGTGTTCGGCTTTGACCAGTTGGCAACTATGACAATCGGATACAAATTTGGCAATGTCTTTCTTCACACCACCCCACCAAAACACTTCCTCAAATCTATATATATTTTTGCAGAACCGGGGTGAATAGAATAGGAAGAATTTATGAGCCTCATCAAAAATCATCTTTCTCAAGTCATCAACACAGCACACACACAATCTACCTTAGTACCTAAGGGCACTATCTCTACCTTGGGAGAAAACCTCCACCATGCGGTATATCACCAAGGTCTTCAATTCTAACAAGGAGGGGTCAAGATCTTGCCTTGCCTTCACCTCTTCAATCAATGAAGATTTTGAACCATCAACAACCACAACACCACCATTATCAACCTCTTCCAACCTATATCCCAATCTAGCCAACTGATGGACCTCTCTAGCCACCTCTTGACCCCATTATCAACATAAGCTAGGCTACCCATAGATAGCCTACTCAAAGCATCAGCTACAACATTAGCTTTACTGGGGTTATAATGCACACTCATATCATATTCTTTAAGAATTTCTAACCACTTTTGTCACCTTAAGTTGAGATCTTTTTGAGTGAATACATACTAGAGACTCTTATGATCGGTAAACACATCAAGATGCACCCTATACAAATAGTGATGCCAAATTTTCAAAGCAAAAACCACGGCGGCCAATTCAAGGTCATGGGTAGGATAATTCTTTTCGTGCACCTTGAGTTATCTAGAGGCATAAGCTATCACCTTACCATTTTGCATCAAAACACAACCCAAACCAATTCATGAGGCATCATAATACACAACAAACCCCTCCAACCCTTCCGATAGAGACAAGATAGAAGCAGAGATAAGTTTATCCTTCAAGGTGTGGAAACTTCTCCCACACTCATCAGTCCATACAAATTTTTCCTTCTTTTAGGTAAACTTGGTCATGGGAGAGGCAATAGAAGAGAACCCATTCATAAATCTCAGGTAGTAACCCGCTAAGCCCAAGAAACTTCTAATGTTCAATAGGGTGAAAGGTCTAGGCCAATTTTTAATCACCTTCATCTTTTTAGGATCCATATTAGTACCATCCCTCGATACCACATGACCTAGAAAGGCAACCTCTCGCAATCAAAACTCACATTTTTCATACTTAGCATACAAGTTCTCTTCCCTCAACTTTTGTAGTACCATCCTCAAATGACTTACTTGTTCCTTCTCACTATTAGAATAGATCAAAATATCATTAATGAAAACCACCACAAACAAATCAAGGTAGGGTTTGAAGACCCCATTCATAAGATCCATGAAGATAAGGATCAAAATGTATCCTTATCTTTTCCACCCCATGCAAGCCTAAGGTACCGATTCCAAGTCCCTTATGTGACTTCATGTCTTGTATTTCAGCCCCTATGTCATTCATATGTATTCATGTTTAAGTTGGCAAGTTTATGACGATTTTACACTTATGTTGATATTTTAAAAATGATGTTTTAAATGTAATGTTGCATTCTTATTGGGCCTGATTTGTTTATCATCAATCTTTTCTTGTACGTCTCTTTTACATTGGGGGACAAATATTCCCAAGGGGGACATATTGAAATGATACCAAAAAGTGCTTGAAAATATGCCTCAAAATGCCCAAAATTTTAAATTCCATATATCTCAAAATTTGTGCGCGATATTGAAAATTTGACTTCATATTTTTTTCAAGGGGTCAAATTAAGGAAAATAGGATCTAACACTGATTTAAGAGTGAAAGATTAGCATTTATGATTTTTCAAGTGACAAATTCCAGTGAGCATTCCGTGCCACTGGCACAACGCGCCAAGGGCGCACAGATGAAGAGAAGTTGTCTTCACGTCCTCTCCGCGATGCAGAGAGGTGTATTTTTCTATGCAGTTATTTTCTGTGTGGTCCAAGACTTTTATGTCTTAGGCCTAAGTGTTCCCAAATGTGTTTTTATCTATACTTAGCCTCATTTCACCCTCATATCATCCTAAACATTCCCCAATACTCACTCTAACAGTTAGCCATATTTTCACTACCAAATTTAAGTCACATACAATCTATATTAATTTCCTCCCACTTCCAAGTGGGAACCTCTATATCTTGGGTTAGTCCACCCGGCCTTTGGTGTTCGGCTTTGACCACCTCGTCCAGAACTAAGGTTTTCTTTCAAGGTTCTTCTTCAAGATCCAAGTCTCCATCTCCAATCTTCACCAAGTTCATCTCCAAGCTAAGGTATGTGGGTTTCGTTAATGGGTTCCTTTCACCCATGATATCCAAGCCTCCTTTTACTCAAATTGCATGATTCAAAGTTGATTTACAAATGAGTCTTGCATATTATGAAATCCACTACACACTATGTAAAAGCTATGTGAAATTGTGACTGTTTTACTATGTTTTGAGCTATAAATCTTTGATTTATTGCAAGATTTGATGAGGGGTTTTGATGTATGTTGCTTGAGGGTGGTGCAAGATATTGATTGATACTTTTACAAGGGATTTTCTTGCCTGTTTCATCTCTATATTTCATGGTATTGTACTAGCATTACTCACCCTCTAAGTGTTTGATAAAATGTCAATTATGGTTTCTTAAGGAATTAAAGGTCCAAAGCATGAGATATGATATATTGACTATATGATGATGAAATGAGCTTATGTATATGATATACTCTATATAAAGTGTTGCATTAGGCCATGCCCGATTCGGGGGGGGACAAGAGCCTGGGCAATCGAGGTGGGGGTTTGTACTCATCAACTGAGGTGGGGTTTTGTACTGATCAACCATGTAAGTGGTTTGTACTTCACCACCGTGGTGATAAGGTGTGATTACCAATCAACCATATGAGGAGTTTGTACCACACCTCTGGGATGATGGGGGTGAAACCATCATCAACCAACCTAGGGGTTTGTACCTTGGAAATCTAGCTTGGTATCTTCTACACATATGATATCCTATATGAGCATGAACTACTTAAGTATGTTTTACCTATGCGTTAATCATACATACCATATTATTGTATTATGCGTATTGCCTATTCTTATGCATTTTGACTATCATGCCTAATTCTTTTTGCATTACATCCTACATACTTAGTACATTCAAACATACTGACGCATACTCTTGCCTAATAATATCACTATGTAGGAACTTGTGCCCAAGTCGATCATCCTCCTTCTCCATGTGGCTAGTTTGAGACTACTCAAGCTAGTTGGTGAGTCCTCCACTTCGGGATCCTTAGTCTATATTGCTCTTTTTATGTATTGAGACATCCTTCTTTATTGTCTATTTTGACTATAAGGGTGAGCCTAGTGGCTTTCTCTTGGGTCCCACTCTTATCTATGTATTAGAGGTATTTTTTTGACATGTTATGTATCTATGATATGAACTTTGACTCCTTGTCTCTTGATTGTGATGTTATCTAAGTTCTTCCCTTAGCCCTTTTGCCCCTATTCTTACGCTTTATGTCTTTTACATGCTTATACAATCAATGATGTGTAATGATAAGTTAAGAGGCTTGTTTGGTGTTCCTTTGGTTTCCCTATTTGCCATGTCACGTCTAGGCCCTAAGCTTGGGTCGTGACATATGCAGGCATAGAGAATATGTTAGTACATTTGAATTTACTATGTATATAGGATGCAATGCAACAAGAGATAGGCAACATAGACAAAATGCGTAAGCATACGATAGAGATAGTATATTATCAATATGGCATGCATGATCAACGCTTGGAGTAAACATGCTTATATATGGAAGATATTACATGTGTGGGAATAGACCATCATCATAGACCAAGCAACTTAGTACTTGGAATCTAATGTAGACTACCCCTTAGAAGTGATTGAGGTACCAACCCCTCAATTTGTTAACGGCTTTCCGCCCCATCTTAGGATATTGAGGTACCAACCACTCAATGGGTTGATGGCTTACCACCCCCATGCTGGGCAATTTTGGCACCAAACCTTCAATTAATTAATGGCTTACCGCCCCAATCAAAGGCGATTGAGGCATCACCCCTCAATTGGCTATGGTCAACTCACAACAAAATAGACAGTTCTCATGGAATCAACCCCTACATATCACCCTTTCATCATCATAAAGTCACATAACTCATATGCCAAGCATTAGGCCTTCAACAACTCAAGATACATTAATCAGACATTTTATCAAACACATGGTGTGTGTGTGCAATGCTTTTGTAAAACTATGCAATTCAAGAGTAAAATCATGCAAGAAAAATCAATGTAAAACCACCCACCAACACTTGGTAATACCCTTAAGTAATGTACATTAAAACCGCTCATCAAATCTCAAAGTAGATCATAGATCCATAGCTCATAACATTCTTAAACAATTACACTTAAAGAAACCCAATATATCTCGTAGTCTAATTCATAATAAGTAAGACCCACAAATAATTAAACTCAAAAATATGAAAGTCATGTAAAATAGAGGCTTGGCCACTATGGTTACAAGGACAAAATGGTTGAAACCTACATACCTTAAGACTTTGAGTTTCTTGGAAGTGGGTCTTGGAATCAAAAACTTGTTCCTAAGTTTCCTTGAATTTGTATTAGGTTTTTGATGGAGGCTCTTGAGAGAATTTGAGAGTGTATTTGAGATGAGAGTAATGAGTTTGATCCTTTGGAATAGGTTTAGGTCTTTTGGGGAGGTTAGGATAGCATTAGAAGTCAAAAATGATCATTAGAATAAATAAAATTTATGAACTGCCATTAGTGAAACGGAGGAAAAATTGCCAAAGTATTGCCCTAGTGAAGGCTCAATAGTCGTGTGACACACCACGGGTCGTGTGGAGTTCCCATGAGATGGGCCTTCGACAAAAATATTGAATTGGAACACTTAGGAAAAAGTTATCATTAATGTCACTTTGATGGGCCACTTTCACGGGCTGTGTGATGTACATGGTCCATGTAGTGGTCCGTCTAACTACACTTAGAGAAGAAAATCATTACCAGGCCACCTAGAGCCCAGGTTGATGGCTCGCGAAGTATGCCACGGCCCGTGAAGATGACCATGGCACAACACTTAGTTAAAAACTCCCTCCCATGTTTACCTTCTTCACTTGCACACACCCCACGACCAACCACACTGTCAATGGCAAGCCACAAAACCATGGTACTGTCCTTGTCAAATGCCTTAGACCAAGAATGGTCTTTTCTAGCTCAAGACAACCCAAACGGCCCGTCCAAAGCTCTAATGCTCAGTAAGCATATTTTGTGGTTTCACTGCACGAGAGGGTCTCACAAAAACGTTCATAACTCCTTTATCCGAACTCGAAATGAGATAAACCCACATGCATTGGAAAGTAAACTCAAACGGATTTCATTTGACATGTCGTGGGCCATGCTGTTCCAAGTGTGCTAAAAGTTATGCTCATTTAAAGTTGAACCTTACATGAATCAACACCTAAAATCGAACTTGTAGGGAAGTCTTGAATTTGTCTATGTACTAGAAGTCTCCCACGACCCTAACACACTCCTAATCTGACCAAATTAGAGTTGAAACATGGGTAAATAAGAGCATGGAATTATAGAGTGTCATAATATCTCCCCTTGGGAATATTTGTCACCGAATGTCAAAGAAACGTACACAAGGAAAGTAATCATGATGATTTTAGCCTAGCATGGATGCAACAAATGATCTTAAACATGATTTTCAAAAAAAATCTCAACATAAACATCCTAATCACCATAAACTTGTCAATATAAACATGAATGCATGCAGTGACATAAGGGTCGAAACTTAAGACTTTAAAACACATAGGGAACTTAAATTAGTACTTTAGGCTTGAGTAGAGTGAAAGAGATATGGATATCATTTTTGCATGTCTGCCTCAGCTCCCCATGTGGCACTTTCAACTTGACGATTCTCCTAAAAGACCTTAACAAGCACTACATCCTTATTAAGCAACCTTCCCACCTATCCATCCAATATTTCCACTGGGACCTTCTCCTAGGACAACTCATCCTGTACAACGCCCATAACCTTAAAGACGTCTATAGAACTTGAGGCACCAACACTCTCCTTAACCTAGATGCATGAAGAACAAGACGAACCATATCCTTACCTATAGGCAACATCATTTCGTGGGCCACATTACGAATTCTCATGAACAACCTATAAGGACCCTCACACCTTAGGCTTAATTGTCAACCTTATACACACTAGCCCACCTTGGTACCTAAAGCCACCATCTCTCCCTTAGGAGTGAACCCCCATTGTCAAATTCACCTAGCATCATTCCCAACCTAGTCAAGTGGTGAACTTCTCCAACCACTTTTTTTTGTCAACCCAAAGATTCTTACTTCCTATAATTACCAAGAAACCTCACATTCATCAAAATTCACAACATCACCCTCAAATGATCTTCAAGCTCTAAATAAGTCAATACTCTATCATTAGAGAACACCACAAGCATGTCAAGGTAGGGTTTTAAGACCCTATTCATTAAACCCATAAACATAGCTGGTGCATAAGCCAACCAAACAACTCTAGTACGCCTCAAAATGCTAACTCTTAGTCTAGAAGGACACCTAGGGATATCAGCTACCCTTATCCTCACTTCCGAACAAAACCCAAACTAAAGATCAATTTTAGAGAAGTGACTAACCCATTTTAGTTGACAAAATAGATTATCTATCCTTAAACTTGACATTATAACCTTGTGGTTTTACATTCATTTAAGCAGGATATACATGAATCCAAACCACTCCAAGACCTCCAACCCATCATGCAAAGTTCATCAAAGATGACAAGATAAGACTCTATGCAATAAGAACACGGGGAAACCCTTATAGACCTTTCTAGCAACAATAGGCTCACTAATGGGGTAGACACCTAAGAGGTTCACATAGAAATTCAGCACACACACATGAAACCCAATAGAATAAATGAAAACTAAAAGAAATAATGACTCCCAGACCTATCAAAACATGCACATCAAATTAAAAACCTATAATATACTACTAGCAACATCAGGCGCCTCATTCCCTCCTTGGCTCTTATTGGCACCTTGGCCTTGAGCACCATCATCTTTATCTTTGGGTTGTGCATGAGGACAACCATCATCCTTGTGCCCAAATCTATCACAACCAAGGCAAACATTAAATTTCTTCAAACATGGGCCATAATGGCATTTTCCACACTTTTGGTATCTAGGCTTTGTCACTCCCTCAAGTCTCTTGATAAACATGACCACATTTACTCCTTTTTGGAGAGTATGGACAACTAACAATCTTGTGGTCCATCTTGCCAAACCCATAACATATACCTGTGTTCCTCAAACATGGGCTATTATGGTTCCTCCCATACTTAGGGCGAATCCTCCCACCATTACCACCTTCAATTTAAACCCTTCTTCATCCTTCCTTCGAGGCTACCAAGAAATTCCTTATCTCATGTCCATTTCCACAAGACATATAACAACAGTTAGTTCCTATAGAACACCTCCCTTGTTGCCTCTTGCCACACCCTTGACAACTAGCAATAGGGATCCTTTTCTTTCGAAATTTGGGCACCGATAGTCTAGTCAAAGATGAAGCTCCCTCAGTTCGGGATCTCTCAGCCTCCCCTTCTCCATTCATACCATTTGAAGTATCAAGAGTACACACCGATCAGTTGAGTTAAGTGGTCACGGCTTTGGCCAATACCTATAGAACATTATGAACCTCCTCATTCGATATATCACCATCTTGAGTAGCTTGAGACATATCCTAAAATATAATTGTTAGGTATTAGAAATAAACCCTAGGGGACCTAACTCTACTACACGACATAGATTATAAGGGAGTGAAACATTTTCTAAAATGCCTCATGGCCTCTTACTTATAGTCATGGCGCACTTCACAACCATGAATAAGACTCTAATCAACACGATGTGTTGGATGCCGAGAACCATTGATAACCTAGTGCTCTGATACCAAGTTTACCACGACCCAAACTAGGGCCTAGATGTGACACGGTGAATGGGGAACCTGGAGGGTCCCCAATCAAGCCTCTTAGCATATCATCACACATCCTTAGTTGCAGAAGTAATTTAACCAAGAATAGGAGAATAATAAAAGGGCAAGGGGCTAAGGGAACCATTTAATATCATAAAACATCAAGAGTTAAAAGAGAGTCAAGCTTATAGGATCTTTACAATACTTGTCCAGTAACACCTTTAATCATAGAACTTTGCAGGGGCCAAGACAAGCAACCAGGCTCACCCTCATAATAGTGACAATAGGTAATCCAAATATACAAGATATAACCTAATAAATAAACATACTTATATATGGAACATATTACATATGCAGAAATAGACCATCATCATAGACCAAGCAACTTAGTACTTAGAATCTAAGATAGACCACCCCTTAGAAGTGATTGAGGTACCAACCTCTGAATAGGTGGGCGACTTACCACCCCCATCCTATGCGATTGAGGTACCAACCCCTCAATTGGTTGATGGCTTACCGACCCCATCTTAGGTAATTGAGGTACCAACCTCTCAATTAGTTAATGACTTACTACCCATCCTAAGGGATTGACGTACCAACCCCTCTATCGGTTGATGGCTTACCACCGTTATCAAAGGCGATTGAGGCATCACCCCTCAAATGGCTATGGTCAACTCATAACACAATACACACTTCTCATGGAATCAACACATACATATAACCCTTTCATCATCATGATGTCACTAAACACATATGCCAAGCAGTAGTCCTTCAATAATTAAAGGTACATTAACGTGACATGTTATGAAACACTTAGTGGGTGTGCAATGCTAGTGTAAAATCATGCAATTCAAAAGTAAATTAATATAAGAAAAATCAATGTAAAACCACTCACCAACACTTGGTAATACCCTTAAGTATTGTATATTAAAACCCCTCATCAAATCTTATAGTGAATCATAGATCCATAGCTCAAAACATGCTTAAACAATCACAGTTTAAAAACCCCAATATAGTTTATAGTCAAATTCATAATAGGTAAGACCCATAAGTAATTCAACTTACAAATATAAAATTTATATAAAAATGAGGCTTAGGCACCATGGGTGAAAGGACATAATGGTTGACACCCACATACCTTAGACTTTGAGTTTTTTTAAAATTAAGCTATGAAAGACTTGGAGCTTGGAAGTGGGTCTTGGAATCCAAAACTTGTTCTTGAGTTTCCTTGAATTTATATTGACATTTTGATGGAGGCTCTTGAGAGAATTTGATAGTGTATTTGAGATAAGAGTAATGTGTTTGATCCTTTAGAATATGGTTTAGGTCTTCTGGGAAGGTTAGGATAGCATTAGAAGTCCAAAAGTTCATTAGAATTAATAAAATTTACGAAAATGTCATTAGTAAAATAGAGGAAAAATTGGCAAAGTGTTGCCCAACTGAAGGCTTCACTGCTCGTATGGCGCTCCATGAGTCGTGTGGAGTACCCGTGAGATGGGACTTAGAAAAAATATTAGAATAGGAATACTTGGGAAAATGTTACCATCAACGTCACTTTGACAGGCCACTTTCACAGGTCGTGTGATGCTACACGGTCCTTGTAGTGGTCCATCCAACTACACATAGAGAAGCAAAATTATGGAGAGGCCAGTCCACATAAATGTTGACAGCTCGTGAAGAATGCCACAATTCTTGAAGATGGTCGTGGTACCATACTTAATCAAAAACTCTCTCCCATGCTTACCTTCTTCACTTGTACACACTCTATGACAAAATACATGGTTAGTGGAAAGTCACATGACTTGTGCCACTGGCCGTTTCACATTCCTTAGACCAAAAATGGTCTTTTCTAGCTCCAGACTGCCTAGACGACCCATCTAAAGCTCCACTGCCCGTCAAGCTTCTCTTCTAGTTTCATTGCATGGGAGGGTCTCATAAAAATGGTCATAGATCTTTCTTCCGTACTTGAAATGATGTGTAACAAAATGCGTTGGAAACTAACTCAAAGTGATTTCATTTGACATGTTATGGGCCATCTAGTTCCAAGTGTGCTAAAAGTTATTCTCGTTTAAAGTTGACCCTTGCATGAACCAACACCCAAAACTCAACTTGTAAGGAAGTCTTAAACTTGTCTAAGTACTAGAAGTCTCCCATGACCTAACACACTCCTAATCTGACCAAATGTGATTAGAAACATCGATATATAAGAGCATGCAATTATGGGGTATCACAACCCCTCAACTTGGTTATGGTCAACTTGCAACACTAAAGATACCTTTCATGAAATCAACACACATATGTAAATTCCTTTCATCATCACAAAGTCATTCAAGTCATAGGTCATGCAATGGATTATCAATAGACCAAAAACCCTAAATTGGACATTTTATCAAAAACTTGGTGGGGGCGTAATGCTATTATAAAACCATACAATTAAAGAATGAAATCATGCAAGAAAACTTGAAGTAAATCAACCTACCAACACTTGGTAAAGCCACCTTGCAAAATACCTCGAAATCTTTCATCGAAACTCATCATAGATCTTAGATTCATGGCTCAAAACATGGTTAAACATTCAATATGCTTAAACAATAAATATTTTACCAAAGCCCAACATAGTTTATAATCAAATATCATAATAGAAGATTCCCATAGATAATCTAACTTGAAAAGATGCAATTTATATTAAAAAAAAAAAAGAAAGGTTAGGCACCATGGGTGAAAGGACCTGATAGTTGAAACCCATATACCTCAAGTTTGGAGATTTTCTTGATGAAGATTGAGATGAGAACTTAAAGCTTGATTGAATTCCTTAAGATCTGCAATGAGTTTGTGACCCTTGAAGTTTGAGTGAAATATTTGTCTATGTTTGAGACAGTATAAGGTAATGTCTTGAATGATATGAAGTTGAAAAATAACTAAGTAGAGGTATTTTTACTAATGGGAAAACTTAGGCCGAAGACCCAAAGGCCTTGGATTGAAATAACAAAAACTGGCAACAAAATACACAAGTCTGTGTCTAGTCCATGACACGGACCCAATGCACAGGATAAATTTATACAGCTCTACAATAGGTCTGCATTGTAGAGCTGTTAGGAATAGCTACTGGATTTTGAAAATTTGTCAATATCAAATTTTGCTATGGGTCTTCTAAAATTGAGGTTATACATTATTCCCACTCAACTTTGCTCCTTGAACAATAATATGAAGTCGAATTTTTGATATCACATATGGATTTTGAGATATATGGAAATTAGGATTATGGACATTTCCAAGGCATATTTTTTGACACTTTTTGGGGTCATTTCATGTATTTGCATTGAAAATTGGGCGATATTATCTCTATCGGATGCATGTTGATATATTCATCGACCATAAAAGTTTGCAATATGTGTTTAGCCAAAGGAATTTGAACCTAAGGCAAAGAAAGTGGTTGAAACTTTTAAAGGACTATGATATATGTGTGACGTATCACCTTGGCAAGGCTAATGTTGTGTTCCACATACTTAACAGAATCTCTATGATCGTGTTGCAAATATTGAGGATTGGAAGAAAGACCTAGTCAAAGAAGTTCACCATTTTGCTTGTTTGATTGTGAGGTTAAATGGCTTGAACAATGGTGGTGTAAACGTAAATGGGGCAGAATCCTCTTTAGTAGGGCAGGTAAAAGAAAAAAAATACATAGATCCTACTTTGGTTGAATTGAAGAAGTTTATGGCTGATAAAAGGGTTAAGGTCATATCACAAGGGGAAGATGGGGTACTTCAATAACAAGGGCGGTTTCTGTGTCCCTAATGTGGATGGTCTAAGGGAAAAGATACTTGATGAAGTTCATAATTCTAAGTATTCTATTCTTCCGGGATCCACTAAAATGTATAGACATTTCAAAGAGGTGTATTGGTGGATTGGTATGATGAAAGACATAGCAAGATGTGTAATGAGGTGTTTTAATTGTCAACAAGCAAAGGTAGAACACCAAAGACTAGGTGGTTTCTCCTAAGACATTTAGATATCTACATGGAAATTGGAGGAAGTGAATACGGATTTCATTATGAGTTCGCCAAAGATTAGGAAACAATTTGACTCAATATGGGTGGCTATTGATAGAATTGTGAAAACAACCCACTTTTTCCCGATAAAGACTTCTTATGGTGTCGAAGATTATGCTAGAGTCTATATTCAAGAGTTGGTGAGGTTTCATGGAGTACCATTATCTATAGTATCATATATTGGTGCTTAATTTATTTCTCATTTATTCAAAATGACATTGGTACAAAGGTAAAACTAAGCATTGTATTTTATCCTCAAATGGATGGGCAAGCTGAAAGGACAATCTAAACATTGAAAGATATGTTAAATACATGTGTACTTTATTTCAAAGATGGTTAGAATGATCACTTACCTCTTATTAAATTTGCATACAACAATAGTTTTCACTCAAGTGTCAACATAGAACAATTTGAAGCTTTGTATGGAAGACGATGTAGAACAATTTGAAGCTTTGTTTGAAGTTCGAGAGATGTCCTTGTTTGGACCAAATATGGTGCTTTATTCCATGGAGAAGGTGAAGGTCATAAGGAAAATGGTGAAGGTCATAAGGAAAATGTTGAAGGCTTCCCAACATGATTAAGTCATATATTGATGTTAGAAGAAGGGACCTTGAGTTTGAGGAAGGTGATTGGATGTATTTGAAGATTTTACCTATAAAAGGAGTAATGCATTTTGGATAGATGAGCAAATAAGTCCTAGATATGTGGGACCTTATGAGACTGTGAATAGAATTGGGATGGTGGCTTATCAGCTAGATTTTCCTATGGAATTAGCTATGGTTTATATGGTGTTCTATGTGTCAATGTTGAGAAAACTTATAGGTGATCCTAATTTCATTTTTCCATTTAAGGATGCAGCTATAGAGAATAATTTAACCTATGAAGAAGTACCAATTATGATTTTGTACTGGCAAGTAAAATGATTGCAAAATTAGGAAGTTATATCCGTCAAAGTATTATAAAGAAACCAACAAGTTGAGAGTACTACTTGGGAAGTGGAGGTAGACATGATGAAACAATATCCATACCTCTTTCCTTCTATTCAAGCCTAAGGTATATGATCTATTCTTCCAAACTCTCACGAATTCATTTGTTATTTTCATATTGTATGCATACATAGTCATGAGACTATTTTTTAATGATGTTGGATAGATAAGTGTGATGAATTTATAAAAATGATGTTTATGTAGTATTTTTGCATTCATGATGAGTTATTGGTTATGATCTACTCTACTCAAGAATGGCTTTTCTCATTCATGGATGAACAAACCCAAGAGGGAGATATTATAACACCATACATGTTGAAAAGCCTAGAAAATGGAAAAGTTGCAGAAATGTTGAACTAGAGTGATGTTATGAGCCAATCTATGCTCGTGATCAGACCACATATCATAGATAGGCTTCGTGGTTGAGCTCCAAAAGTTAGTTAAAAAATTTTGTCACTAAAAGTCATTATATGAAGAATATTAAGAGTCATACTTGGGAATACAAGTTGTAGATCGTGTCATACATGTGTAGAACCATGAAGGATGAAAATTTGTCAAAGTCTTGGAGGTTTCTACGAATAGGATATTCGGTCCGTAAATGAAACTATGGACCGTACCCATTGGCTTATGATTTACATAGTGCAATTACAGTTGCTAAAATTTTGTGACACTCAAAGTAGAAAGGCTAAACAGGACCAATTCTCTAATCTACAACCCATAAAATGTGGCTCATAGATGGGTCTGACAGTTTTTAAGTGAAGAACATTTTGGTCATTTTTAATCCTTTTAACTCCTAATTTTGACTTCCTAACTAAATTAACTGACTAAAATCCTATAAAACTTATTCCTGATTTATTCTAACTTATTCACTCCCAAATTCTGTCTAAAAATTCCTAATTTTCTCTCTCTAATCAAGGACTACGTTGGAGCTAGGGGTTTAAGCTTATGCCGAGGATTCCATTTTCTAATCACTCTACTTGTTAGGGCTTCTCAATTGTGGTATGTAGGGCTTCATTCATAGATTAGATTCATCTATGAAGCCTTACTCTAATTGCCTTTTTCTTCAAAGTTCAAGTATGAATTCTAATAGGCTTTTATGATGGCATTCCAGATGATTGGATTATGGTTATTACATGATTATTATACTTAATTATACATGTATTATAATGAGTTACATGATTTCCAAGTGAATGCATGTGATTTCAGGTATATGATAGTTAGAGCTTGTTGAATTAATGTGAGTTCCTCTACTAATAATCCTAGTTGATTTCAAATGCATCATTCTCACATAATTTTCATCTAATTGTATGATTTTAGCTCAATTGCTCTTGAATCCACACATGGCCTTAGTTTCCTATGACAAAGTTATGATTTTCATAAATATGATTCTAAGTATGAAAGTATGATATGATGATGATGATATGATAAAGAGGGTGACTCAAAACCCTAATGTTGATGAAATGATAATAAGATGGGGAGTATACCCACCCTATATGCAAAGTTATGTAGATGGACTTTTCCTATGATATTAGATATTTTCATGAAGTTATGGCACCTACTTTACAAGCTATGAAAGTATGATTTCTAAATTATGATGACGACTATGTATATGCATGATTATGTATTTCGTGGGATTTGGCTTAGCACCAAAGGAGCTTGTGGAGGGGGAGGGGACTATATTAAAGGGTCCTTATATAAATCCTCAAGTGTCATGACTACGTGGGACCATAAGTTTATGAGTATGTGCTTATAAGGATAGCTAATGGATTCATATAGCATTATGTTCAAGTGATACTCATCGTGGTAGGGTTAATTAAGCCTAAAAAGGAAACACATCTGGAACATAATCAACACCAAAACCAATTCAAGAGTAGGTAACGCGGACTCCACATTATTAACACTCACAATATGATAAATACACCCCTTAGAAATCATCCTTTGGGCCTTAAGGTAGGAAATAAACTGACACTTAAAAGCGAAGTCACTATCCTTCCTTTCAAGAATGATCTCATCCAAAAATTGGAAATTAAGTTTCAGGATTCTACAATCTATAGAGGCATATGAAGCATGCAACCAATCCATCCAGAGGATAACATCAAAATCAAACATCTCAAGTTTCACATATCACACGATAAGACTTTATGCAAAATAAAAACTGGACAACCCCAATAAACTCTAAAAGCAACAATAGATTCACTATGGGAGTATAAACTGAAAAGGGCTGCCTTATATTTTGGGACTCCAACAAAACATCACAGCCAATAAAGGAGTCACAAAATATAAATTGGCACCCAAATCAAGCAAAGAATAAGCGTCAAAATCAAAGACTTTTAACATACCAGCCACAACATCCAGAGTCTCCTCAACTTCTTCATGAGTATGAAGAGCATAAAACCTATTGTTTCTTGAGGCATCACATTTTGGAGCTCTTTGTTGGCCTTTAGTACCTTGAGCCACTTGACCCTAACCCTTATAAGCAACCTTAGGATAATAAAAAATATTGTGGTTCTTATCACCACACCTAAAGCATGCACTCAGATTCTTCCAACAAGTTCCTGAGTAATTATTTCAAAAAGTGTCACATGGGGGAGGCATTAGCCAACCACCGACCTATGCCTTTGGAGGAGGCACCCTAACATTAGCAACTCAATCTTTAGAACCTTGGTCATATTGGAAGCAACCACAACCACCACCCCCAACATAACAGAACCTCTTAGAATCTTTCACCCTCTTCTCCTTGAGCTTTTTTCCCTCAATCTGTTCAGTATGTTCCATGACCCTGGTGAAATGAACCAAAAAAGTACCTAAAAATATGCCTCGAAAGTGTCTAGAATTGTAATTTTCATATATCTGAAAATTCATTTGCTATTTAGAAAATCCGACTTTATATTATTGTTCAGGGGGTGAAACTTAGGAGAAAAAGGGTCTAACCCCAATTTAAGAGCGAAAGATTAGCAATTATGAAATTTTAAGAATGCAATTTCCAGAGAGAAAAGCGCGTTACTTCCATGATGCAAGGAGGTGTTATTTGTGACTGTTGTTTTTTAACTCGGCCCAAGACTTTTAAGTCTTGGGCCTATGTGTTCCCAAATGTGTATTTACCTATACTTAGCCATATATCACCTTCCTATCATCCTAAACATTCCCCAATACTCACTCAAACACTTAGCCATATTTTTCACTCCTAAATTAAAGTGTCTCGAAACGTCTTCTGAATATAAGGATTTCCTTTAAGGTTGTTCTTCAAGCTTCAAGTCTCCACCTCCAATCTTCACCAAGTTCATCTCCAAGCTAAGGTATGCGAGTTTCATTCATGGGTTCCTTTCACCCATGATGCCCAAGCTTCATTTTCTTACAAATTGCATGATTTAAAGGTGATTTATTCATGGGTCTTGATTATTATGTAAAGCAGTGCACACTATGTTTGAGTATATGAAATTGTGACTGTTTTACCATATTTTGAGCTATGAATCTAAGATATATTGAAAGGATTGGTGAAGGGTTTTGACGTTTATTGCTTGAGAGTGTTACCACATACCTATTGAAGCTTTTATATTGAATTTACTAGCATGATTTTATTGTCAAATTGCATGCATTTACACTAGCACTACACACCCTTTAAGTTTTTGATAAAATAACGGGATATGGTTTCTTGAGGAATTGAAGGTCCAAAGCATGAAATATAATATGAATGACTATATGATGATGAAAAGTGTTTGTGTATATGATATGTTCTATATAAAATGTTGCATTAGACTATGCTCGACCCGAGGGGAGTAATAGCCCAGACAACCTAGATGGGGATTTGTACTTATCAACCATGTAAAGGGTTTGTGCTTCACCACTAGGGTGATAGGTTGTGATTATCATCAACCATGTGAGGGGTTTGTACTTCGCCGCCAAAGTGATAGGGTGTGACTATCACCAACCATATAAGGGGTTTGTACCATACCACCAAGGTGATAGGGTGAGATCATCATCAACCTACCAAGGGCTTTGTACTTTGGAAATCTTTCTTGGTCTATTCTACGCATATGATATCCTATATGAGCATGAGTTACTTAAGAATGTTTTACTTGAGCATTGGTCATAAATGCCATATGGTTATATTAGGCCTATTGTATATTATTATGCATTTTGATTGTGATACCTATCTCTTATTGCATTGCATCCTACATACTTAGTACATTCAAACGTACTAATGCATACTCTTGCCTACATGATATCACCATATAGGAATCAGAGCGCAAGTTGATCATCCTCCTCCTCCACGTGGCTAGTTCAATATTACTCAAGCTAGTTGGTGAGTCCTCTATTCTGGGGACATTTATCTATGTTTCTCTTATTATGTATTGAGACACTCTTCTTTATATTCTATTTTGATTGTGAAGGGCCCGATTGCTTTGTCTTGGCCCCCGCTCTTATCTAAGTAGTAGAGGTTTTTATTAGACATGCTATATATCTATGATATGAGCTTTAACACTATTACTCTTGATTATGATGTTATGCAAGATTTTCCCTTAGCCCTTTGCCCCTACTCTTACTCCTTATGTCTTTTATATGCTTCCGTGACTGATGATGTGTAATGATAAGTTAAGAGGCTTGTTTAGGGTTCCTTTTCGTTCCCTATTAGTCATGTCAAGTCTAGGCCCTAGGCTTGACTCATGACACCTGGAGATGTCCATGTCTCAAATAAGCATAGTCGTATAATATTCCTTCACAACCAAATCAGAGATAACAGAATTGAACTTGTCCATTCTTCCACGAGATAAGTCACAAGCATAGAAGCATACTTGGAGAGCTTAGTGAACTTGAGGGCATTGTCCCTCACACTTATACCACCCTATTTGAGATTGATAAATTCGGTCATCTTAACTTCCCTAAGTTCAAGAGGGAAGAAACGATCCAGAAATGCAAACTTGAACTCTTCCCAATTAACAACATTAGCATAAACTGTTTCCATCAACCATTGAGTATACCTCACTTGAGCCACATCATTTAACTGGTAAGCGGCTAATTCATATTTCACCTCAGAAGTGACTCCCATAATAGTCAACGCCTTAGTGAGTTTATCTATAAAATCTTGATCATCCTCATCGACCTTTGAACTATAAAACTCTGGAGGATTCATTTGGGTTAAATCTCTCACTCTAAAAGCCTAAGTGTGATCATAGGGAGGAAGATTAGCCTACCTTGTCTGAGAAGTCACCACTTTTGCAAGCATAACAAAGGCCATACAAAATTCACCATTAGATATAGGTTATTCCATAGGCCCTTGATGAACATGGTCATCACAAGCCAAGGCTAATCTTTGTAGGGGATCTCTTCGTGGAGGCATCTTTAGTAATGTTGCAAGGATACCATAAGGATAAGGAAACAATAATGTATAGTCTAAAGCATGACACAAGACATGAAGAAGTGAGACAATTCCTAGAATGCCATCATAGCCACCCACTCATTGGCACTATGTACTTCACACCAATGAATAGGGCTCTACTCGATGTGACATGTTATACTTTGAGGATCATTTACAAACCTAGTGCTCTATTACCAAGCTTTTCACTACCCGAACCTACCGTCTAGGAGAGACATGGTGAATGGAACCTAAGAGTTCCCAAACAAGCCTTAAAGTATCCATTATCACATCATCGATTCAGAAGCATAAATAAACAGTAAACACATAGTACTTGAAATGACCCCAAAAAGTACCTGAAAATATGTCTCGAAAGTGCGGAGAATTGTAATTTCCATATATCTCAAAATTCATGTGTGATATCAAAAATTTGACTTCATATTCTTGATAAGGATGCAGAATAGAGTGGGGAATAGGTCTAACCCCAATTTTAGAGCAAATATAGTGAAATTTGATTTTCTCAAGTTTGTGCAAAACTGTGGTGATCCTCTATGGTACCGCAACACGCAGTCATTGCGAACTAGTGTAAACTTTGCCTCCGTGATAGTATACGTCGTGAACAAGATGCAGATCTGTGTAGTTTCTTGCCAGTGATATTTATCTCTATCCAAAGTTTTTAGGTCTTGGGCCTATGTCTTTCTGTGCATGAAAATACTTATACTTAACAATATTTCACCTTCATATCATACAAAACATTCCCCAATACACTCTCAATCACTTAGACAAATATTTCACCCCAAATTTCAAGTCCCAAAACTCATCTAGATCTTAAGGATTTCGCTCAAGCTTCAAATCTCCATTTTCAATCTTCCTTAAGGATTCTCCAAAGTCAAGGTATGTGGGTTTCAACTATTGGGTCCTCTCACCCATGGTGCCCAAGTTTTCTTTTTACCTAAATCTCATTTTCTAAGTTTGATTTACTTATGTGTCTTACTTACTATGAATTTGGCTATGAACTATGTTGGGGTTTCATAAAAGTGTGACTGTTTAGCATGTTTTGAGCTATGAATATTAAATCTATCTTGAGATTTGATGAAGGATTTTGATGTATATTGCATGATGGTATTCGATTATGGATTCTTGAATTATAGAAGGTTAAAAGCATAGCTTATGATTCGAATGACTTTATGATAATGAAAGAAATGTATATATGTGTTATTTTCCTTTATAGTGTTGTGAGTTGACCAAGACTCTACCAACGGGTTATAGGCCTGGGTAACCATATTGAGGAGTTTATACCTCAATTGCCTCACTCGCGAAGTAGTAGGGTCAGGTAACCATATTGAGGGGTTAGTACCTCGATTGCCTAACTCAAGAGGTAGTAGGCCCATGCTACCATGATTGGGGGTCATGTACCTCAATAACCACATGGATAAGTTTGTGCCTCGATTGCCTTGCTAAGGAGATAGTAGGGCAGTGCTACCATGTAGGAGGGGTATATACCTCAATAACCATGTTGAGGGGTTTGTACTTCAATTACTTCTCCAAGGAGGTGGTAGGCCTTGGATATTCTATATTGATGGTCACTTCTTACATATATATTATGTTCTATGTACGCATAATTTACTCTAAGCATTATCCATGCATACCATATTGCTATATGCTTATTCATTGCCTATGTTTATACATTTCGATTATGTTGCTTAACTCTTGTTGCATTACATCTGACATACTTAGTACATTCAAATGTACTAACACATACTCTATTTCTATATGATGTTACAATATAGGAATCGAACCCCCGCTTAATCATCATCCTCCTCCTCATGGCTAGTATGTTTCTCAATCTAGTTGGTGAGTCATCAACTCTGAGGATGATGTCTTTTGCCCTTATGTTATGCTGAGACTCTCTTTTCTTTATTTATATACTTTGACTATGAGGGTGAGCCTGGTTGCTTATCTTGACCCCCATTAAGTTCTTTGTGTAAATGTTTTGTTGGACAAGTTATGTAATGATAATATGAGATTGAATCTCTTGACTCTTTAATGTTTTATGATATGGAAAAGTTCCCTTAGTCCCTTATCCTTGCGTTATACTCTTGTTGTTATTTTATTACTTTCATGATAAATGATGTGTAATGATATGTTAAGAGGCTTGATTGGAGTACTTTAGGGTTCCCCATATGTCGTGTAACATCTAGAACCTAAGCTTGAGTCGTGAAATACTTAGTATCAGAGCACTAGGTTGTTAATGGTCCTCAACATCCAAAACACCGCGTTGATTAGATTCTTATTCATGGTTGTGTTGTACACCAAAACTATGAGTAAGAGGCTATGAGGCATTTTAGGAAATATTTTCTTTCTTCTTGATCTATGTCATGCTATAGAAGTTACGGTAAATTCCCCCTCCCCTAACCCTAATGATTGTTCTTTGCTATGCTAGATCATGCCTAACACAAGAGGAAGAAGAATCCACAAACGTTAGGAACAACTGGCTTATGGTGAGCTTCGGTTGTGGCTAACAAAGCCAACCAAGGGGCCCAAGCCCCTCATGCTCCTACTTCAGCATGTTAGGTGAGGGACTTTATGAGGATGAACTCACCAGATTTCAATGGGTCTAAAGTGTATGAGGACCCTCAAGAATTTATTGATGAGGTGTCTACTCCTATTGGTGCATATATTATTGCTAGAAAGGCCTATAGAAATTGTCCAGTTTGCATCTTGTATAAAATATTACCTTGTGATCTTGTTGAGTTAGATATGGTTGATTTTGATGTTATTCTTAGGATGGATTGGTTGCATGCATATTATGCCTCTAATGATTATAGAACACGTAGGGTCAAATTCCAATAACCAAATGAACCCGTTGTTGAGTGGGAGCGTCATGGTATGGTGGTCAAGGGTAGGTTTATATCTTGCATTAAATCCCAAAATTTGATCTCTAAGGGGTGTTTGTATCATCTTGTGAGGGTTAGGGATATGGAGTCCAAAATTCTTCCTATAGAGTCAGTTTCGATTGTAAATGAGTTCTATCAGGTCTTTCCAAATGACCTTCCCAGTGTTCCTCTCCAAAGGGAAATAGATTTTGGCATAGACCTCCTTCCTAATATCAAACCTATTTATATTTGACCATATCGTATGGCCCCAATGGAGTTAAAGAGGTTGAAGGAGAAATTGAGGAACTTGTTGGAGAAGGGTTTTACTAGGCCTACCCAATCACCTTGGGGTGCACCAGTGTTGTTTGTGAAGAAGAAGGATGGGTC
>DF360082.1:48603-61758 GCA_000787875.1 Solanum virginianum | reverse complement strand
CGAGTCTTGTTAATTAATATATTTTCCTATTCATTACTACCTCTAGTAAGTAACACTAGGGGGTTTTAATATTGGCTACCATTAGAAAATATTCAAAATGAAGAGAATTAATCAATACAGGCATGTATGCACACTTTACAATAGTTACAAATTACTCAATTTTATCTTGTTAGTTCTTCATGGTTTCCATAACCCTAGTTGTGGATTTAGCTACTCATGATCAATATTATTGATAAGGAAAATAGAGGATAGAAAAAAGCATTGTGACAAGAATAAAAATCAAAGCCCTCTTTGATATGGAGACTTCGCAAGAAGAGAAATGATAGATGGATGTTGAAACTATGCTAATAATATAGACTTCAATAGTCGAAATAAATTGATAACTAAAAATGCTAAGCCACCATCTGATTTGATCACACTTTTGCTATGGTATCAAAAGAGTGGTTGGTTTTGGGCAGTGAAGCAAGAAGAATATACGGCTAAAGGCAATATTCTTACTAAAGAGATGGGGATGGGAAACACTATTCAAGCAATACCTCTTATGCTTGATGATGCGAACTACGACAAGCAACTTTTTATTTTAATTTCTTCTCACTTGCTCCTTTTACTTCTCAGGTTCTCCTAGCAATGAGAAGAACACTAGTTGTATGTTTTATTATTGTTGTGGTTCAGTGTATTAGTGGGATTGACTGCTTCACCACTAAAACAAGCAACAAAGTTCTTTTTTATTATGGTACCGACAAGTAGAAAAATACTTATATTTTGTGAAATATGATTTTGTTATCATTGTGTACTCCACAAAAAATCCTAATTATATGAAAAGTATTATGCCTCAAAAACAAAAATGCCAGTAGTGTGGTAATATTTTTATGAACAAAAGTTATCTGTTCACCAGAAGTACTTTAGTGGATCAAATAATGTTAAGACTGCTATACAATCAAAGCAGTAGGGTAAGCCTAGAGGAAAAACATCAAATTTGTAAAAGAATTCTTTTAAATTTAAGGCTAAGACAAACAGTTATTCAGTGATTGATAAAGGTAAAGAGGTATAGGAATAGCATAAAGCACAAAAGTTTGACTAATACTAGTTCTATTGTTAACCAAGAAGTCTAAAATGATAACATTTACATTGCAAAATAATGCATAATTGACTTACTCATGGACATTTCTTGACTGACACTGTCGTAATCATCATTATAACGAGTATTAGTATCACTTTGTCACTTTATGTTCTTCCTACAACCTCTTTCACCCATATCAATCTTTGAGTCAGTATTTGCCTTGTCCTTAACTTTAATACAATTCTCATCTATCTTTGATGTTTTTCCTCCAAGCTTGCTCAGCTTCTTTGAGTTTTTTTAGAAGTTTTAATAGCACAATGATCCACAAAAGTACTTCTAGTGAAAAGACAACTTTTATTTCATAAAATGATTTTTCATAAACTCTTGCTCAGCTGCTTTGAGTTTTTAAGAGGTTCAACCTTCATAGTAGAGTCTGTAGTAATCACAAAATCATATTCTACAAAATTGTCAATATTTCTCTTCCTATCGGCATCATGATAAACAAGAGTTTTATTGCTTTGTTTAGTAGTGAAGCAGTCAATCTCATTGACTTACTAAGTCATACCAACAATAAGACATAATGTTGTAGTTCCTTTCACTGTTGGGAGCTCTTGGCAATCATAAGGTACAGGTGAGAGCAACAAAAGTGAAAAATTGCTTGGCCTAATTCACATTTAGAGTTTAACAAGAGCTATGGTTTCAATAATATTCCCCATCCCCATTTTATCAGCAAGTATGCTGCCACTAGCAATAGTTGCTTCTACCAATTAAAGTTCAGATGATTTATCAATGCCTAAACCAACCATTCTTTCTGGTACCTCAGTAAAGGCATGATCAAATCAAATGGCAGCTCAACAGTTTTAGTCACCAACTCATTCTTGCAATTGAAGTTTAAATCATTTATATAGTTTTCAGCCTTCCATCTATCATTCTATTCTTCCACAATTTCCCACCTCAAAGTGGGTCTCTTCTTTTTATTTCTGTCAGGGTTCTTCATTCTATCCTCTTTCCACCCCATCAATAGAAGGCAGCCAACATCTACTTCACAACCCCTTCCTACTTTTAATACCCTATTTCTATCTTCTTCTATTTTAATACACTTGTCATAGTCCAAATGCCAGGAATTTCACGCATACTAACCCTTTATGGAAGAACCAAACTATAAGTCTAATACATAAAAATTATACTCATTTGAAGATGCAAACTCAACAAATGAATCAACTATGAACAATTAAAAAATAAAGATTTGAGTGCCCATAAACTCAATAACTCACAAACAATATTTGCAAAAATAACCCCATAGAAATGAAATTCATAGTACCAATACATTAACAAGTCTATGAAAAGGGAATACAACCCCTCCAAGAAAACATAATAAAAAGTAAGATAGGTGAGTGCCATCACATTTGGATTTCAGATTGTGACAACATTGAGGATGACTAGAGGATATATAGGGAGGACAATATGAGTAAGAGGGCCAAGTCAATAGGGTACGAGCCTAGCCAAGATAAGTAGAGTAAGACGGAAAGATCCTTCTACCAGAAGAGGTCATCGAGTTATGCACCATCCTCAGTGAGCCAGTGAACCAGCTCCACATAATGGGTATGATCAGATGTCAGCTCAGGGTTCCTAATCTCAGGAAAGTATGGCCTACGGTTCAAAGGGAAAGCCACTTATTATAAAATTTTGTAAGCTATATTTGGGAGACTGCAGCGCTGGTAATAATGGGTGCTATAAGTGGGGCATGTGGACTATGTATAGAGAGAGTGTCCAATATGGAGACAGATTGAGCAAGGTAGTAGGGCCAAATATTCTTCTGTAGCCCCACTAATTTGAGGGAATTAAGGAGGTGATACATAGGGTACAAGCAGGGGCACAAATGAGTTGTATGTTATGGCCTGTCACTAGAATCAAGAGAATACACCAAGAGCCACTACTTGTATGGAGTGCATTTTGATGTCTTCACTGATCACAACCTGAGACAAAGGAAATGGCCAGATTGCTCAAGGATTTTGATATGAGTATTCTCTACCACATAGGTAAGGCTAACTTCATTTTTGATGCTCTTACCAGGTTGTTTATGGGTAGTACTACCCATGTTAAGGAGGGAAAGAAAATGTTGGTTAGGGAGGTTCATAGACTAGCTTGATTGGGAGTTCAACTCGAAGAACCTAATGAAGGTAGAGTTACGGTCTAATAGGTCTACCTCATGTCTAGTGGTAGAGGTAAAAGAAAAGAAAGACCAAGATACTATCCTACTTCGGTTCAATGAAATTATTCATAAACAAAAAGTAATGGTTTCTCCAAGGGGGGAGATGGTGGGTTTAAATACCAGAGTAAATTCCATGTTCCAAATATTGATGGTGTTCGAGTTCGGATTATTGTTGAAGCTCATTGTTCCAAGTATTCCATTCATCCTATCTCTACCATGATTTACCATGACTTGAGAGAAGATACTGCTGAATTTGTTTCCAAGTGCTCAAATTGTCGATAAGTCAAAGTTGAGCATTCAAGGCCATGTATGTTGGCTCAAAACTTTAAGATTCCTGAATGAAAGTGAGAGGTGACCAATATGGACTTTATTATAGGTTTACCGAGGTCCTGAAAGAAGCATGATTAGATATCAGTAACTTTGGATCGATCACAAAATCAGTACACTTCTTGGTAGTGAAGACAACTGACACTGCAGAGAATTGTGCTAGATTATACATTCATGAGATTTTCAAATAGCATGGGGTTCCGTTGTCTATCATCTCATATAGAGGAGCTCAAGTCACAACCCAATTTTGGAGATCTTTTCCAAAAAGACTAGGTAAAGGTTAATCTCAGTACAACCTTTCATCTCCAGATAGATGGCCAGGCAGAGCTCATCATTCATACATTAGAAGACATGTTGAGAGCCTGTGTCCTTGATTTCAAAGGTAATTATACTTATCAGTTACCTCTCATTGTGTTTGCATATAATAATAGTTATCATACAAGTATTCATATGGCTCCTTATCAAGCTTTGCATAGGAGAAGATATTGATAACCAATTTGATGCTTTGAAATTAGTAAAGTTGAATTAATTGGACCTGATCTTGTTCATAAACCCATAGAGAAGGAGAAGGTGAAGGTTATTAGAGAAAGGTTGAAGACTTACCAAAGTGGCCAGAAATCTTACAATTATGTGATAAAGAGAGATTTAGATTATGAATAAGATAACAAAGTGCAGCATGATTAGTGTAGACAACAACTCATACACCAAGGAGATCTCGCCAAATTTTTCAAATGCGTACACTACAACTAATAACTCCTGCTCTGTCACTGTATAATTTTTCTGGGTTGTATTCAACATCTTGCTAGCGTACTAAATTGGGTGAAAGAGTTTCCTAACTAGTTGTCCTAGATCTGCCCAAAGAGCCATACCACTTGCATCACACATCACCTTGAATGGTTTAGATCAATCTAGAGAAATTATCATTAGAGCTTCAATCAATTTCTATTTGAGAGTTTCAAATAATTGCAAGCATACACTATCAAAAAGAAATTGTGATTCTTATTCCAACAGCTTGCACAATGGACTTACGATTTTTACAAAGTCTTTTATAAAACTTCTAAAGAATCCAGTGTGCCCTAAGAAACTTCTCACTCCCTTGACTAAAATAGGGGGAGGGAGCTTTGCAATTACTTCAACTTTGGCTTGGTCAACCTATAGCCCCTTCCCCAAAATCTTGTGGTCTAGCATTATTCCCTCTTAGACCATGAAGGGGCATTTTTCCCAATTGAGCACCAATTTTTCTTCAACACACCTTTGCAACACCTTCTCCAAGTGACTTTAACAATGATCAAAGTTATCACCCACTACTAAGAAATCATCCATAAATAGCTCCATTGAATCTTCAACCATGTCAGCAAAAAGCGATAACATACATCTTTGGAATGTTGCAGGGGCATTACATAACCCAAATGGCATTCTCTTGAAAGAAAATGTACTATAAGGACAAGTAACGGTGCTCTTACCTTGATCTTTGGGTACAACAGATATACCATTGAGGAAATAGTACCATCTACTTCCAGCAAGTCTATGTAGCATTTGGTCCATGAATTTTCGTGGAAAATGACCTTTCTCTATTGATGTATTTAGAATTTGGTAGTCCATGTAGATTCTCTACCCGGTGACTGGTTGGGTTGGTATAAATTGCTCCTTCTTATTTGGAACCACATTCATACCTCCATTCTTGGGTACACACTAGACTGCTCTTACCCAATTACTTTCTGCAATTAGATATATCACTCTAGATTCCAACCACTTAATGATCTCCTCTTTTACTCCCTCTTGCATGGGAGGATTAAGCCTACGTTGGTGCTCAACAGTGCGCTTACATCCTTCAACCAGTTTGATCTTGTGGGTGCAAATCCCTTAAAGAATGCCCATGATACCGACTATTGTCCAACTAATGGCCTTACATTTTTCTTAAGTACCCTAACAAGAGACTTAATTTGTTTTTTGTGTAGACTGGTTGCGACGATTACTGGCAAGGTTTTTTTGTCCCCCAAGAAGGCATAGGTGACTTACTAACCACTTCAGCTCAATTTGTTATGGCTCTTCCATAAATGGTTTGCTGGTTGCGTTTCCCAAATTTTCAAGTCTATATCAAGCTTTGCCAGGTTTCTTAAATCACCTCCGGCCCCTATCATGGCTGGGACCACTTCATCACAATCTTTCTCATCTTTCTATATATAATTTAGCATAATTTCAGCCATTGAGTCAACTCTTGAATAAACTAACTCCCCAAGGTCTTACACAGCCTCATCAACCACATTGAGGTGTTAATGTGGAAGTCATCAGGCTTTCATAGTACTTTATCAATATTGAAGCTTACTTATTCACCATTCACCCTGAATTTCGGACTCCCACATTTAACATCCACCAAGGCTCTACTTATAGCTAAGAATGGTTGTCCTAGAGTAATAGGCATGTCAATGACCAGGTCAAAATCCAAAACTATGAAGTCAGCCAATAATATGAACTTATTTACTCTCACCAAGACATCATATTTTACCAATATCCCGACTGGCCTTTTGATTGACCGATAAGCCATAGCTTTATGGTTGTCGGGGCCAAAGTAATGACACCAAACTGTTAAAATACTATCAGGAGAATCAGATTTATACTAGCCTCTAAATAACATAGGGCTCTTTAAATATTAGATGTTCTAATAGTGTAGGGTATTATGAACGCAGCCGAATCATCTCTCTTTGTTACCACTGGTCTAGTCAAAAAGGTGTTACAGCTATTAGAATCTTAATCATTTCATAATCTAAGGCTCTCTTTTTTAGTTACCAATTTCTTCATAAATTGTGCATATGTTGGCATCTTGTTTAGAGCCTTAACTAATGGGATCTTGATTGCCAAAGAAGTGAAGATGGATAGAAATTTTTGAAACTTAGCTTTGTCACCTTCTCTCTCTTATTATTGAGTGAATATTTCAACACCTATGTACAACTTTTGAGGAGTGACTTCCTTTTCAATCATTTCCATTTCAGCTCTTATTAATCTACCTCTATCTTCAACATCATACAAAATCACTAACTTATCGAGAATGTTGTTACTTTCATTAACCTCTCATTTATTGCTTCTTTTGCATTCCGTTAATTTCACCAAATAAAGAGGTATTAGAGCCCGTGCTAGATTCACAAGTATTACTACTTTTGGTGGTGATAGTCGTGTATATTTGGCCATTGCCTCTTGTTGGGTCGTGCATTTGTGCTAAGAGACCTGATAAATGAACTTCCAAACTTTTAATTAAGGTTGTGTGAGACAATACTATGTGGCTCAACTAAGAGGGTCCTAACTTTATCCAACCTAGCACTTTGTTCAAAGCTTCCACTTTATTCAAAATGAGAGCAAGCATCACATTAACCTATGATTTGTCTGACTTTACCCACTGTTAAGATGAATTGAATCTCTCTAGGCTCTCATTATGATATTGTAGAGATTTACTCATTCCTCGACAATCATTCCAACCAACACAAAAGTTTCGACCTTGATTCTTGGGTGACCATTGAAAAGTTGGCCGAGAACCCAATACTTAATTCCGTATGAAGTACACCTCTTCCACACGATCATACTCACTCGACTCATGATTATAAGACAAGATACTTGTAGTTGGCACAACATTAAATTATTTCACCTTGGTCACATATTGTGTTATAGAATCCAGGTTTTTCTCTATTACTTATAAGAACTCATCTCACACCTTCTCGTTAGCCAACTGCTCCTCCGACATTCCCCTTTTTCCAAATAAAGCGTAATCCTCATGAGTGTACCATACCTTGCTTATTTTAGTCACTTCATCTAGTAACTCTATAGCCGCTGCAAATACTTTCTTTATAAGCCCACCTCGGACTAGCCTATCAGCCAAACTCTTGTTGACGACACTCAAGCTTACATAGAAATATTTCAGCAACAAATGATCAGGAATCCCATGAGTTGGACATTGAAGTAGAAGCTTTGAAAAGCACTGTCTAGCATTATGTAAGGGCTCATCATCAATTCTTCTAAAATTTTCTATGTTCCTCCTTAACTTGATCATTCTTGAAAGTAGGAAGAATTATTCAAGGAACTCATTCTGTAATTCTCCCCATGATGCAACTGATCCAGGGGAAAGCTCTGCCAACCATTTAATGACCTCTCCTGTTATGGAGAAAAGAAAAATACTCAATCTAATAGCCTCTTGTGTGACATCTATCATGACCCGAACCTAGGTTCTAAGAGCGACATAGTGAATGGGAACCCGAGAGTCTCCCAAGCAAGCCTTATAGTAGCCATTTTTCACATTATCGGTTCGAAAGCCTATACAAATATTAAACATATACTTCTAAGGGATGAGAAAGTAGGATTCACACTATGGGATATTATAGGGGAAGGGATTAACATGAATTCACATAACACATAGCACATAAAGACTATGGGGCGGGTAAGTATGACTCACTCTATGGGGGAAATTTGGGAGTTAGGATTTTTCACACCATAATGTATAAGCACATCATAATACTTATAACCAATCCACGTAACGATATCCAATAGATAGCAATATCCATAATTAAATCTCTAAATACAACACTTAGCATATAAACATAAAAGAGTCTACAAGATGTCCAACAAAGCCTCTCATCATAAGATAGAACGGGGGCAAAGACATGTCCCGGTTCACCTTCAAAGTAAATAACATAAACTAAACATTGTAGAAGAGGAAGGGTGGTTTGTCCTTGGAAGATAGGTCTCACCACAACAAGTGCCTCAAGATATAATCTAGTCATCGTATGGTGGATAAAGGTAGCCCTTGGTTCCTATATGGTTAGATCATATAGGCAAAAGTATGTGTTAGTATATTTGAATGTACTAAGTTTGCGAGCAAGAAATATATATGACTTATAAAACATGCATTCGATGTGAGACAGCAAGGGCAAATAATATAGAAAGAGACATATATAACAAAGGAAAGTAGTACAACAAGATGAAATCCATGATGCACGAAATACCATAAAGCTCATATATAATGGGAATGTAACTATAATCGATAAATAAAACTCATGCAATCTATTCTATGAATTAGTTCGATGTAGACCTCCCATCGTAATTGAAGATTACGTACCAAGAGTAATCTACATCACACCTTACGACCCTGTCATTTTGATCTGATGGACACCTTCCTTACGATCACATCTTTTTTAGAAGGATTTCCAAATCAAATCATCTCATATCATATGATATCAAAATGTAGAATAATTACTTATGACCTCATCTTTTGGTAATGTATGCCATATACATATGATGGCACATAATTCAACAAAAGGGAGAGGACTCTTGGGGATAGCCCTTATGCCCCCAATCCATTTGGTGCTAAGTCAAACATCCCACAAGAATACATATACATGCTTTCAAAATAGAAATAAGTCATTTCAAATCATTTCAATGCATACTTAGGCTCAAAAGCCATGCATATTTTATAATCACTCGTAATGGGCTCAAAAGTCAAATCATAATTCATGTCATACTTTTATGCATAGGAATAGCTCATTCACATATATCGAAATGGTGTAAATGCCTGGAATGTTCAAAGAGCCATATCATACATTTCATACATAGGAATAGCTCATTCACATATATCGGAATGGTGCAAACGCCTGGAATGCTCTATGATAAAGTGATCACATTCTTGGCATTACCATAAACTAATCGAAATCATATGCTTAAAAACAATTGGGCTTAACCTATTTCATAATTTTCATAAAATTGTATGCTCATGAATGCATATTCTATGAATGATATGTGAATAGCAATCGGTAATATAGATTCAATCTAAAATCAATAATATAAAATGAAACTCAAGTAAACCCATAAGTAAAATCCATATTCAAATCATAATATTGATTACCCATTCTTACATCAAACTTTAAAGGGAAAATGTATATTCAAATATTCATAATAATCATGTAATTCAACATATTAAGGCTTAAATCAACAATAAATCATAGCCCATACTTCAATTAAATTTAATTAACAGTAATCTTCAAAACCCACATTTAAAGTAAGAAAAGTTCCATGAAATTCAAGAGAAAAGAGTTTGGGCCTTCTTGGTTGAAAGGGACCAAGAATCAATCTCACATACCTTAGCTAATAGAGAAGATTCAAAAAGAAATTTGATGAAGAAAAGAGTTTTCCCTTGATTACCAAGCTTAGTCTTCACAAGAGTTCTTGAGAGAGTTTTTAGGAGAGTTTAATATAGTTCTAAGTGTAGGAATGAATTTAAATGAGAGAAATAAAGTATAGGTCATTTGAATGTCTTTAGGCAGCATAGAAAGTCACAAAAGACCCTTACTAAGAATATAATTAGTAAAATGCCATTAATGAAATGAGTACAAAAATATTGCCAGGGTCAGTAGAGAGGGGTATATGGTTCGTATACTTGCTCGGTGATCAAACACTTAAAAAAGAATTTCACCAGCGAAGGTCTAAGAAGGTAATCCTATGCTTAGAAAAATTCAATGTAGGTACCTATACGGATGGCTTCACGGTCCATACCAAGGCATACAGACCCATATGCCTTCTCCGTACCACTCCATTTTGAAAAGTTCTTCACTACAAAGTTCCAAGACGATGATCTAATACTTAGAAAATAATCACACTGGCACCTAACGGAAGGACGTCACACACCATAAAGGACCATATGGTCCATGAGAGGGTCCGTGTGAAATTCCTTGGCTCAAAAGTGTGGATTTTTAAGACCAAGGATATCATGTGGTCCACCACACGGACCGTGAAGCCTCATACGATTTGTGTAAGGTCCATGTGTGATATGCCTTAGTATCAAACTTCCAAATCAAGGCCAACACTTCCCTCACAAGGCCAACGACCACTTTAAGGAGCCTCCACATGGTTTGTATAGCCTCAGACGGACCATGAAGGCTTCCATGAAGCATCACGTTGGTTCAAAATTTCCCGAAACCAAATTTTCAAGCTCCATTAAGGTCATACAAAGTACGGATCCTTACATCATCTCCCCTTTTAGAGCATTAGTACTTGAATATGCTAGAACAAGGCTTGATAGGATTTACTTAGAACATGAAACATCCTAACACCAGGCACAATGCATATTTTATCATTTGAAAATCCTAAAGTCTTTAAAACTCATATCAAAACATATTTAAATCACTCAAAATATCATAAAATCATTTTCGTGCACATGTATGCATGTCATGTCATGAAACTCTGGAGTTGAAGAATTAGGACACTTGGATTAGGAAGAACCTAGTACCCTTAGGCTTGAGTAGGTTAGAGAAAATGGGGATATCGTTTCATCATGTCGAACTCCACCTCTTATGTAGAACTCTCCATATGTTTATTTATCCAAAGCAATTTAATCAAAGCCACATCTTTGTTATGAAGCCACTTCATTTGGCTATCAAAAATCTCAACTGGAACTTTCTCATAAGACTCCAAAGTACCTTAACCGAAGCCACATCCTTGTTACAAAGCTGCTTCACTTTCCTATCCAAAATCTCAACTAGAACTTCATTATAAGGCAAGTTCTCCTCAACCTTAACACCTTCCAAAGGCACAATAGTACTAGGATCACTAACCAACTTCCTCAACATAGACACATGGAAAACTGGGTAAATAGAAATCAAATTTGAAGAAAAGGCGAACCTATAAGCCATATTTCCAATCCGCTCAACAATCTCATAAGGGCCTATATACTCGAAACTTAGCTTGCCCTTCTTCCCAAAATGCATCACACCCTTAATAGGTGAGACTTTCATATACTCCAATCACCAACATTAAATCAAGATCCCACTTTCTAATATTCGAATAGGACTTTTAGTTGCTTTGCATTGTCTTCAACCTCTCCCTAATCAACTTCACCTTTTCTATGGCATCCAACACCAAATCTGGGCCAATCAAAGCCATCTCTCCCAAACTCAAACCACCCCACTGAAGGTCTACATATCTTACCATACAAAGCCTCAAACGGTGCCATACCAATGATAGTATAAAAGATATTATGATAAGCAAACTCAATGAGTGGAAGATGATCATCTCAATTATCTTTGAATTCCAACACAGAAGCACTCAACATGTCCTCCAAAGTATGAATTGTCCTCTCAGCTTATCCATTAGCTTAAGGATGAAAAGAGGTAGTCGACTTCACCTTAGTACCAAATCCTCTATAAACAAGCTCCAAAAGTGACAAGTAAATTAGATGTCACGATCCGATGTGAGAGACCTAGGCAAACCATGCAACCTCACCAACTCATGGATATACAAACTTGCATAATCTTCGGTACTAAAGGTATTGACCTATTGGAAATGAGCCGGCTTAGTCATCCAGCCAACAATAACCCAAATTGAGTCAAATTGCCTTCGGGTCTAGGTCAAACCAACTACAGAATCCATTTTCATATCCTCCCACATTCAAGTAGGAATTTCAATCTCTTGAGGCAAATACCGGGCCTTGGTGCTCTACCTTCACTTGTTGACAATTAGGACATTCAGATACAAACTTGGTTATATCCTTCTTCATACCATGCCCCCAGTACACTTCCCTCAAATCTCGATACATCTTAGTAGATCTCGGGTGAGTAGAATAATGAGAGTTATGGGCTTCACTCATGGTCACCCTCTTAAGATCATCCACATCTGGAACATATAACCGATCTTAATACCGAAGCACACCATCTTCTCCTTGAGAAAAAACCTTTATCTTCTTTTCAGCAACCAAGTTCTTCAAGTCAACCACTGACAGGTCTAGATCTTGCTTTGGTTCTTATCTTGAGAAAAAACCTTTATCTTCTTTTCAGCAACCAAGTTCTTCAAGTCAACCACTGACAGGTCTAGATCTTGCTTAGCCTTAACATAAACAACCACAAAAGATTTAGTCCCATTATGAACATGAATACTACCATCATTAGAGTCGGCCAACCTAACACCCAATCTAGCCAAACGGTGAACATCCTGTGCCAAACTCTTTCTTCCCTTTATCAACATGAGCCAGACTTCCTATAGATAACCTACTAAGAGCATCAGCTACAACATTTGCCTTGTCGGGGTGATATTATGCACTCATCTCATAGTCCTTAAGGAGTTCCAACTATCTCTTTTACCTCAAGTTAAGATCTTTTTGAGTAAACACATATTGCAAACTCTTGTGGTTAGTGAAAATATCAACATGCACCCCATGCAAGTAGTGTCACCAAATCTTCATTACAAATATCATCCTTGCTAACTCAAGATCATGAGTCGGGTAATTACACTCATGCACCTTCAATTGTCTTGATGTATAAGCTACCATCTTACCATGTTGCATAAGAACATAAGCGAACCCAATCTGAGAAGCGTCATAATATGCCACAAACCAGCCTTTTGATAGAGTCAAAATAGGAGCCGATGTAAGCCTATCTTTTAAAGTCTAAAAACTCTTCTCATATTCATCTGACCATAAAAATTTGTCTTTTTTTTGAGTCAACTTAGTCAATGGAGATCCACTAGATGAGAACCCTTCAACAAATCTTCTATAATAAATACCAAACACAAGAAAACTCTTAATATC
>DF360082.1:37427-48527 GCA_000787875.1 Solanum virginianum | reverse complement strand
TAATATCTGAAGGAGTCAATGGTCTAGGCCAATTCTTCATGGTGTCAGTGTTCTTTGGGTCAATGTTAATACCATCCCCAGACACTACATGACCAAGAAAAGCTACTTTATCCAACCAAAACTCATATTTGCTAAACTTAGCATACAATTTCTTCTCCCTTTAACTCTTAAAAACCAACCTCAAATGATCCATATGCTCCCGCTCATTTTGTGAATAAATAAGGATATTGTCGATCAAGATAACCATAAAACTATCATGAAATGGCTTGAACACCCAATTCATAGGCCGGAGCATTAGTCAAAACAAATGAAATTACCATAAATTCAAAGTGCCCATATCTAGTTTGAAATGCTATTTTGGAAACGTCACACTCCCTAACCTTCAATTGATGATAACCAAAACGGAGGTCAATCTTTGAGAAATGGGTGTCCCCTTGAAGCTGATCAAACACTTCATTGATCCTTGGCAATGAATACTTATTCTTGATGTTTACCTTGTTGAATTGTCTATAATTAATGCACATATAGAGCGATCCATCTTTCTTTCTTACAAATAACATCAGACCATCCCATGGAGATATACTTGGCCTAATAAAACATTGCTCTAACAAGTCCTTTCATTGGTCTTTCAACTCCTTTAACTCAACCGATGCCATATAATAAGGAGGAATAGAGATAGGCTGAGTATCAGGGAGAAGATCTATGCAAAAGTCTACTTTCCATTTGGGAGGAATACTAGTCAAGTCTTTGGGAAACACATCTGAAAACTCATTCACAATGAAACCGACTCAAGTAGGTGACTCAGAATCCACATTCTTGACCCTCACTATATTATTAATACATCCCTTGGAAATCATCTTTCGGGCCTTAAATTAGGAAATAAACTATCATTAATAGCAGAGTCACTACCCTTCCATTTAAGAATGGTCTCATCCAAAAAGTGGAACTTAACCCTCTAGGTTCTACACTTTATAGAGGTATGTGAAGCATGTAACCAATACATCCTGAGAATCACATCAAAATCAAACATCTCAAGTTCTTCAAGATCACATGGGAAGATTTTTGCAAAATAGAAACTAGAAAACATCGATAAACTCTATGGAATAGATTTACCCACGGGAGTATAAAATGAAAAGGGCTCCCTTAGAATCTCTGGATTCAAACCAAACTTAACAACCAATAGAGGAACACAAAAGATAATTTACACCAGGATCAACCAAAGCATAAGCATCAAAATCAAAGGCTTTTAATTACCAGTCACAACATCTGGAGTCTCTTTATCTTCTCAATGAGTATGCAAAGCATAGAAACTATTGTTCCTTGGGTAAAGACCATGTGGAGCTCTTTGCTCATCTTGACCACCTTGAGCCACTTGACCTTGACCCTTCTGAGAAACCTTAGGACAATCAGAAATCTTATGGTTCTTATCACCACATCTAAAGCATGCACTTAACTCTCTCCAACAAGCACCCGTATGATTCCTTCACAACTTGTCACATCGAGAAAATAATGTCCTACCACCAAACAATGCCTTGGGAGGAGGTACCCTAGCATTAGCAAATCGAGCATTAGAACCTTGGCCCTGTTGGAAGTGACTATAACCACCATACTTGGAGTTGGAGAACTCACTATCATAATAGGCCCTCGTAGGATCATGCACCCTCTTCTCCTTGAGCTTTATTCCCTTAAGCTCTTTAGCATAAACTATAACCCAAATAATCATAGCCATATGACATTCTTTCAGAACCAAGTCAAAGATCCCAGAAATAAACTTGTACATTCTTGCACGGGGGTCACCCACAAGACTAAGACCACACTTGGAGAGTTTTGTGAACTTGAGGGCATAATCTCTCACACTCATACCACCCTATTTGAGGTTGATAAACTCTATTATCTTAGCTTCCCTAAGTTCACATGGGAAGAAATGATCCAGAAATACAAACTTGAATTCCTCCCAACTACAGCATTACCACAAATCCTTTCCATCGACCATTGAGTATACCCCACTTGAGCCATATCTTTCAACTGATATGAAACTAACTCAACCTTCTTCTCAGAAGACAGCCCCCATAATAGTCAACACCTTCGTGAGCTCATCAATAAACTGTTGAGCATCCTCATCAGCCTTTGACCCATAGAATTTTAGAGGATTTATCCAGGTGAAATCTCTCACCCTAGAAGCTAGAGAGATCAAGGGGAAGAAGATTAGCCTTCCTAGTTTGAGAGGTCACCACTTGTGTAAGCATAGCAAAGGTTGTATGGGATTCACCATTAAAGATAGGCTCTTCTATAGGTCCTTGAGGAACTTGGACCACACAAGTCAGGGTTAGTCTTGGTAGGGGAGCTCTTCATGGAGGCATCTTCTGTAATCTAGCAAGGATTCCATCAGGATAAGGAACCCAAATATATGGTCTAAAGCATGACATAAGTTATGAAAAAGTGAGACAATTCCTAGAATGTCATCATAGTCTCCCACTCATATGCATGGTGCACTTAACACTCATGAATAGGACTCTACTCGATGTGGGATGTTGGACTTTGAGGATCATGTACAAACCTATTGCTATGATACCAAGCTTTTCATGACTCGGAGTTAGGGTCTAGGAGTGACATGGTGAATAAGAACTCGAGAGTCCCTAAGCATGCCTTATAGTATCCATTTTTTACTTTATCAGTTCAAAAGTGTATATAAATAGTAAATGCATAATTCTAAGGGACGAAATAGTAGGACTCATGCTATAGGGATGTTGTAGAGAAAGGGATTAACATGAATTCACATAACACATAGTACATAAAGAATAAGGGGCGGGTAAGTGTGACTCACTCTATGGGGGAAATTCGAGGCTTAGGATCTTTCACACAATAACATATAGGCACAATATAATTCTCATAACCAATCTACATAACGATATCACTAGATAGCCATATCCATAATCAAATCTTTGAATTAAAAACATTGCATATAAACATAAAAGATTCTACAAAATATCCAAAAATACCTCTAATCATAAGACAGGATTGGGGCTAAGACATATCCCGGGCTCACCCTCAAAATAAATAATTGAAACTAAACATCATAGGTAGAAGAAGGGTGGTTTGTCCTTGAAGTCCAAGGGTCTTCTCATGCATATAGGACTTATCATAACAAGTGCCTCAAGATCCAATCTATCTTTTATATGCTGGATAAAGTAGTCCTCGGTTCCTAAATGGTTATATTATGTAGGCAAAATTATGCATTAGTACATTTGAATGTACTAAGTATGTGGGCATGAATTGTGTATGACTTATCAAATATGCCTTTAATATTAGATGGTGAGGGCACATAATATAGAAAGAGACATATATACCAATAGAAAGTAGTATAACAAAATTTTATGAAATCCATGATGCATGAAATGTCATAATACTCATATGTAATGGGAATGTGACTATAATTGACAAATCAAACTCATGCGAGCTATTAGATAAATTAGTATGATGCAGACCTTCCATCTGTAAGAGAAGATTACCGGCCAAGAGTAATCTACATCACACCCTATGACATCATCTTTTCGGTATGATGGACACCTTCCCTATGATCACATCTTTTTAGAAGGATTTCTGTGGCAACCCTTGTGTGAGGATGCCACTTTTGTATGATTTGGGCTTACCTAATACTTGCTAAAATATTAAGAGTTTACTATGCAACATATTAATCATGATTTAATAATGAATCCAAAATATTTATAGGTACGAGATTTTGTCCTAGAGGTAGTCTAGTTGATTTTGGGTTCCAATTTATAGCTTGAGCAACTCCCAAAATAATTTAAATCAATATCTCCTGAGATTTTTATATATTGTCCATACTATTGTAGTACAGGTTGAAAATTATTACCGATGTTAAAATACAAAGTCATAAAACTTACTAGTTTTCATTTCATACAATCACCTCAAAATAATGGGTAATTTAATATAAAAATAAGCTTGTTGGCTCCAATTTAAGTAAACAAGCCAAAAAATTTAAGTTACAAACCATGGTTTCATAATTTAGACTAGCCTTTCGAATTTATACATACCTATGCAATAAGGAAATCATGTATATGTCCCAACTACTACAAAATATATGTCAAGATGCAAATGTGATCTTCTGCATAGCTCTCAAAATTTATCTTAAGTGGTCATCCTCAAATATCATCTAGGGTATTCCCTATGATAGAAATAACTATTACTAATCATGAAACTTAGTGGTATAAAAGCTAAAAGCAGAAATCTTGAGGTTTCTTAATTTATCTTTCTTAAGTCAAGGCAATATAAATGCAATATAATAAGTAGAAGAGGTGAAAAAATAGTATCAAGTATGATATTTAAAAGTCTGAAATGACCCCAAAAAGTGCCTGAAAATGTGCTTCAAAAGTGCCTGGAATAATAATTTCCATATATTTCAAAATCCATGCGTGATATCAAAAATTTGACTTCATATTCTTGTTCTGGGGGCAAAATTGAGTGGGAAATAGGTCAAACCCTGATTTAAGAGCAACTGTAGCAAAATTTGAAAATCATAAAAATGTGTTTTCCAGTGTGCATTCGTGCCCCTGGCGCGACATACCAAGGGCGTGCTACAGTGTAATTTTTGCCCAGTTTTGTTGAGTCAGCCCAAGGCCTAAAGTATTCCCATGCGTGAAAATACCTATATTTAGCCTTATTTCACCCCCATATCATTCCAGACAATCTCAAATACTCTCTCAAACACTTAGACAATATTTTACCTACAAATTTGAAGTCCCAAAACTCATCTAGATCTTAAGGTTCTCATTCAAGCTTCAAGTTCTCTATATCCAATCTTCTTCAAGGATTCTCCAAAGTCAAGGTATGTGGGTTTCTTTCATGGGTTCCTTTACCCGGAGACACGTTCTCTATATCCAATCTTCTTCAAGGATTCTCCAAAGTCAAGGTATGTGGGTTTCTTTCATGGGTTCCTTTAACCCATGATGCCTAAGCATTATTTTACTAAAATTGCATGATTTAAAGTTGATTTACTCATGGGTCTTACTTATTAGGAATTTCACTATACACTATGTTAGAGTTTCATGAAATTGTGATTGTTTTAAGATGTTTTGAGTTATGAATCTAAGGTCTATTGTTAAACCAATTCACAAAGTATGCCCCATACTTGGTTGCCAACTTAAGGTCTAGGATAAATAAATTTGTGATGGGTGTTTTTGATTTAGTAAGTAAAGAATGTCGGTCTGCTATATTGCTTAGTGACATGAATTTGTCCTGTTTGATGACATATGCCAAACAAATAGAGGATTAAAAGTTGTGGGAGAGGAGGAGTCATGAGGCCTAGAGGGCCTATTTTGATGGTAAATTCAAAGGTAGAAAGGGTGGCCGATTCCATCAAGTCCAAGGGTCTTCTCATGCATTTCATAAGAGGCTTGCCAATGATTTTCCAAGGGCCTAAGGTATTGGGGTGTGATTCCTAATGGTAGGTGTCTAAAATATGGTAAGTGTCATAGTGGTTCGTGCTTGAGGGATACTAATACTTGTTATGGTTGTGGGGGGCATAAGGTGTTGGATTGCCCTTGAAATCACAACAAGGGTAAGGAGTTTCATCTGCAAGGTGCTAATGTGGTTCCTCTGGAAAGAGATGGTCAACAAGGTGGTTTCACAAGACTATTGATTTTATGCTTTGCATGGGAGGTGAGGGGTTGATGAGGTGCCCGATGTCATCACTGGTATGTTGAAAATTTTTGATTTAGATGTGTATGCATTAATTGATCTAGGTGCCACTCATACTTTTGTTACCCCCTTTGTTGCAAAAAAGTTCCATGTTGAGCCCAAATTGTTGTGTGAGTCATATGAGGTATCTACTTCTATTGGTACATCTATTATTGCAAGAAAGGTCTATAGAAATAGTCCCATTTACATCTTGCATAAAATATTGCCTTATGATCTTGTTTAGTTGGATATGGTTGATATTGATATCATTCTTGGGATGGATTGGTTGCATTCATACAATGCCTCTATTGATTGTAAAACCCGTAGGGTCAAATTTTGATTCCCAAATAAACTTGTTCTTGAGTGGGAGAGTCATTATGTGGTGGTCAAGGGTAGATTCATCTCTTACATTAAAGCCTATAAGTTGATCTTTAAGGGATGTCTTTATCATCTTGTGGGGGTTAGGGATGAGGTGTCCAAAGTCATTCCCATAGAGTCTATTTCGGTTGTAAATAAGTTTCTTGATATCTTTTCAAATGACCATCTCGGTGTTCCTCCCGAAAGGGAAATAGATTTCAGTATGGACTCCTCTATGATACTCAACCCATCTTTATTCCCCCTTACCATATGCCCCCGGCGTAGTTAAAGCAATTGAAGGAGCAATTGAGGGACTTGTTGGAGAAGGATTTTATTAGGCCTAGCCAATCTCCTTGGGGTGCACCGGTGTTGTTTGTGAAAAAGAAGGATGGGTCTCTTAGAAAATGTATTGACTACCAGCAACTTAATAGGGTCACCATCAAGAATAGGTATCCTCTTCTAAGGATTGATGATTTATTTGACCAATTGCAAGGGGCTATCCACTTCTCTAGGATTGATCTTTGGCTTAGGTATCATCAAGTGAAGGTGAGGGAGTGTGATATTTCTCAAGATGGCCTTTTTGACTAGGTATGGGCATTAAGAGTTTGTTGTGATTTCTTTTGGGTTGACCAGTGCACCGGCTATCTTCATGGATCTTATGAATAGGGTCTTTAAACCCTACCTTAATTTGTTTGGGATGTCTTTTGGGTTGACCAATGCACTAGCTATCTTCATGGATCTTATGAATAGGGTCTTTAAACCCTACCTTAATTTGTTTGTTGTGGTCTTCATTGATGATATTTTGATTTATTCTCATAGTTATAAGGAGCATGCAGTTCATTTGAGGGTAGTGTCACAAAGATTGAGGGAAGAGAAGTTGTATGCTAAATATAAGAAGTTTGAATTTTGGTTGAAAGAAGTTGCCTTTCTAGGTCATGTGGTGTTGGGGGATGGTGTTAAGGTGGATCCTAAAAAGACGGATGTGATTAGAAATTGGCCTAGACCATTGACCCAATCTAATATTTGGAGCTTCTTGGGGTTAGCAAGTTACTATCGGAGGTTTGTGAATGGGTTCTCCTCTATTGCTTCTCCCATGAAAAAATTTACCCAAAAAAGGCTAAGTTTGTGTGGACCAATAAGTGTGAAAAGATCTTCTAAGCCTTGAAAGATAAGCTTATGTCCGCTCCTATATTGTCACTTTGAGAAGGGCTAGAAGAATTTGTTGTATATTGTGATGCTTCCCAAGTTGGTTTGGGTTGTGTGTTAATGCAAAATGGTAAGGTAATAGCCTATACTTGTAGGCAACTCAAAGTGCATGAAACGAACTATCCTACCCATGATCTTGAGCTAGCCATCGTGGTATTTGCATTAAAAATATGGCATCATCATTTGTATGAGGTGCATGTTGATGTGTTCACTGATCATAAGAGTCTCCAATATGTCTTCACTCAAAAGGATCTCAACTTGAGACAAAGAAGGTGGTTTGAACTTCTTAAACACTAAGACATAAGTGCAGACTATTAACCTGGTAAAGCTAATGTGGTGGCAGATGCTTTAAGTAGGGTGTCGATGGGTAGCCTAGCTCATGTTGATCATGGTAGCAAAGGCGTGGCTAGGGAGGTCCACAAGTTAGCTAGATTGGTATCTAGGCTAGAAGAGGTTGATATTGGGGGTGTTATTGTTAGAGAAAAGATTCTTGATGAGGCTCATGGTTCTTCTTACTCTATTCACCCCGGTTCTACAAAGATATATATAGATTTGAGGGATGTGTTTTGGTGGGGAGGTATGAAGAAAGACATTGCAAAATTTGTTTCGGGTTGTTATAGTTGCTGATGATGTTCACGCTCCAATAAGAATGCAGTCGCTGTCAGCAATTAACCTAACTGAAGGTTAGGGTCAAATCCACAGGGAATATAGGCCTTGACTTCAAGAATCCACTACTAATAATTTCAAGCATAAATAACTAAAATCTCTAAATAGGAGGGTGGATGGTGGGGGGTTTGATTCAATAAACAAAGTAAAATAAACACTACGTTATGATCCAAGGAAACACTTAAATTTAGGGTCAGCTTGGGAATTGTGTTCACCATGGTTCATTGACTCGATTACCCTAGGTAACATAACTACAATTGGAAATCCAAATACAGGATGGTAAATAAGGTTCTTCTAGCCGTCTTTTGAAGGTGAAGGTCAAATTTCACCATGTCGCTCGGTCGGCCACCATGGTATGCCACCTAACTATTACCAATTGTCCCAATTAACCTCCCCTTGGTCAAGTTTGGTTGATTAGATGAGAACACATCAATTAAATCCTGTTATCTACTTCCCTTTTCCTATTTATAACTACCTTGGTCAGCCTAGTGATAGTAGGCGGGGTTTAGTATTGGCCACCACCAAAAGACAATCATAATGAAGGGAAATAGACAAATATGCGAACCCCAATCATAGAAATGCAATACACCTAGGTTATTTGAAATCAACTACGCATGGTTCCCACAACCCCAAGGTGTGGGTGCTTAGCTACTCATGGCTAAGGAAAAAAAAGCAAAAGTGCAAATACAACACATAAATGAAAGTTTTACAAAAAGCACTGAGGAATGTAGGCACCACAAGTTGCAAACCCAAAAGCTTGAGTAATCAACAATGAGTACAAAGCAAGATTTGAAATCCCCTAAATTGGATTTTCAAAGAGAAAGTAATAAACTAATCTAAAACCCTAAAATATTCTTGAAAGAATATCCAAAGCAAAGTTCTTTCTTCTAAAATCTGGAATCTCAAAATAAAAAACCTAACTTAATGTATTTATAGTGTTCACAAATTAACCCTAAAAATAACAAAGAAAAGATAGCTGGCAGCTGGTACGCCTTGTAGGTACGACTCGTAGGGTGACCTACGAGTCGTAGTCAGGGTCTTGTATCAGGCTCTTAGAATCTTGGACTGAACTAGTACAACCCACAGGTATGAGTCATTGCTTGAGCTTTGACTCATATGTTCCTCTTGTAGTCTTGACCATCAGTTTTTTGTCCAATATTTTGGGTCTCTAATTTCTGCTACGAGTCCACCTGTACGAGTAGTGGTGAGACTTATGACTCATAGGATGGCCTCATAGGGGTGACCTCCACTTATCAGATTTCTGAATTTTGGTCTCTATTTCTTACCATGACACAACCTATGACTTGTATCTTGGGCTATGACTCATAGGTGAGCTTGTATGTCTTATGATTCAGCAAAATCTGTAACTTTTCTTCGAAATCATGCCAACCTAAGTTTTATGCAAGAACAACACAAAACACATAAAAACCATAAAAAGTCACATTAATAACTCACAAAATCCCTTGTTTGGAGCATCAAATGTGTTGTATTGTGAAAGCACATCAACACCCTCTAACTTAGAATTGTTGCTTGTCCTCAAGCGACGACTCAAACTAAGTCGACAATTAGAAATGCATAGTAGTTACACTAATGGCATATACAACAGCTCTTTTGATTCAAGTACCCAACTACCATTTTCAAAATAGGATTGCAAGGTTATTAAGAAAAGCCAGAACATAATGAGCTACTTGGCAATCCATCTATGACAAGCTAAGGAGCATCAACCGTCCACAATTGCTTGTATAGTCATATGCTACTCAAGTAGTGCAAATGCCAAAGGTTCACCTCTATACTCATCTTTTGGCTTGGTGATAAAGTATATTTGCATCACTTTAGGACTTATGGGCTTGTAACATAGGTCGAGGGGGCTTTGATATGGCATTTTAGGCAAGTATTAACTAAAAGCAATCCTTGAACCATGCTTACCAAAACTTTCTGCTTCATATTCCAACCCTTTTCAATAAATCCACCCTTATTGTCCTGTTTTGAACTTTTCTCGAGTGCTTTCTTTCTATTTTCAACTGTGCCTTATTTCTGAACTCAATTCCTACTAATTTTTCTCAATGCAAGGTACTTTTCTTTTTTTCTTCACTTGGCTCATGACTTTTCATTCCTTTCTTTATTTCCTAACTAACCATCTCATTGTCATTACTTTACCATACTAAGGGCCACCTCAACTTAGGCTTTTAGCCTAAGATGAGGTACACAATATCTATTCCTCAAACCAGGGCCACAACTTGTAGCCACCCTCAACTTAGGCTTTTAGCCTAAGATGAGGTACACAATATCTATTCCTCAAACCAGGGCCACAACTTGTAGCCACCCTCAACTTAGGCTTTTAGCCTCAATTAAGGTTGACATGTCTAAGGACAGACTAGGGCCAATATCAAGGTATTTCATCAAACAAGGTTAAGCTAGCAAGGTGTCAAGAAAGAATGAGTAAATGCTAAGCTCAAAAATTTGTGACAAGGGATTCTCTCACTCATTTGGCCGGTCATTTTAGGGTATAAGTGGGCTCACTCAAAGAATAGAGGCCTAACATCCTTTCCACATCCAACGACGAATTCTCTCACTCATTTGGTGGGTTATTTAGACATAAAGTGGTTTCACTCAAAGTACAAAGGCCTAAGATCATTTTCATATCAACCAAATTACCAAACCAATCTTAGAGTACTAAGGCAAGTTCTGAGTCCATACAAGATGCATGACTACAACAAAATAAGCTCACAAAACACATGGCATTGGATCCACAATAAAGTATAGATACATAGGTCATGCTTTCAGCCTCAGCTTACCTTCACAATATCAGACCAAACATTGCCAGATACTCAAAAATGTATGAATGCATCAACAACCACAATCTCAAAAATTTTGAGGGTACCCATTTTTAATCAAAACTTTAAAACGTAATTAAAGACTATATATATGCCAATAGATAACACTACTATGAATCTACACATTATCTACACTACCTAAACATGCCTATTCAACAGAAAATTAAACATCCACAAGGAGAAAAAAAAAAAGCACGGCAAGAAAACCATAAAATCAAAAATAGGGAAAGTTATGGACTCGAGGTTACTCAGACTTCACCTTAATCCATAACTTCTCATACCCCACCAAAATAGGATACTTTTTCCTCAAATTAAAAACACATACTAAGATGAACATAAT
>DF360082.1:1193-37341 GCA_000787875.1 Solanum virginianum | reverse complement strand
AAAAAAAAGACAAAAACACACACAAACACAAAAATATATATATATATATATATATATATATATATATATATATATTAAAAACCAATATCCAAATCCAAAGTAAAAAAATTATCCAAATAAAACATTTAAAAACCAATATCAAAATAATATTGTCTAACAAGAGAACATAATATCCATAAATAAACGTAAGAACTGGAGTCCAAAGGATCAAACATCATGGTGCATCAAGCACCGATCTTTGGCTGGTCTGTGGGGTCCTGTGGTACCAATTCCTATTTAACAATCCTTGAACTACCCTCTCCATGTGGGGTGTGCTGCTCCCGATCTCTCTGAATAGGTGCCAACAATCGCGACTCCTACACCACCTCCTTAGGAATGGGCTCTTTCTCCTGTCTTAGCCTCTTCTGAGCTAGCTCTAGATCATAAACATTCTGAAAGGGTCTTCTCCCATGGACGCCTGGATGATCGGCTAGCCACTCGAATGCCTCATCATCTGCTAGTGCTACCTTTAGGACTGCAATTGAGGGTGCTAACATTTGCAATAGGTTGGCCTTAAACTTAGCTTACTCCTTAATCACCGAACTCATGTCAGCAGGTTGAGTTCCCTCAAGTCTCTATTGGAATCTCGCCTCGAAAGCATCTACTCGGGCATCCACCATTCAAACTCTTGCTTTTACCAAATTTGTGGGTGAATGCCCTTATCCACTTCTTTGATCCCGTATAGTCTAGTCAACCCAAGGTCTGACCCATGCAGATAGAGCCTAAAGTCTGGACTTCACCGTAGCCAACCTGTGTAATAGTGCTTGAAAAGCAATAACAGAAGTAAGAGAATCAACCTCTAATGAAGCTGCTACTGGTGCCGGAGTACTGGAGGATGGTATGGACTCGATCTCCACAGCTAGTGTGGGCTTTGTAGCAATTGAAGCAGAGTCGGAGGCTCTACTAGGAATGGCTCTAAAATAAGAGGAGGAATAGCTCTCTGTAGGGTAATAGGGTTCTCCTCAACCTTGATTAAATTGGAATCCATTATGTTGGATATCTCTACATCAGGGTCCGAGTGGAGAGAGACAGATATTACAGCCGCCTTGCATAACCTGTGTATCAAAATGGGAAATGGTAAGGCCTGCTGAGTGTGGACTGCTGACTTATATATCTATTCTGCTATACCCGAGCTGAGTCAATTTTATACCTTGCCAATGTGGTAGCCAACAACACAGCTCTTTCTAATATGATCACATTATCAGTGAAAGTGGGTCTAATGCACCAGAAAATAATGAACTACAAAAATTTTGCCCTAAATGAGAGATGAGCCTTCAAAATATGCTCCGTATGGTTCACAACCCATGTTAGCTCAATATCTTCCTCACAAAGTTGAGTCGTTATCCATTTAAGGAGTTTCGTTCTAAGCCCAACATCCTTCTGATTCACTATATTTCTCATGTATGCAATCCTATGATCATACTTCATGGTGGATTGTGGCACTCTATAGTTTGGCCTGAATTGTACTCGACGAATGGTTTCCTCTGAGATATCAACAACCTCCCCTTTGACCAGGACTTCACTCAATCACGGCTGGTCAATGGGCTTTTCGAGCCTTGGCAGATCTCTTCGAACAGTAACATAGTAGGAGGCATAAATCTTCCTAACTACATAAGGGACATACTTCCCCAGTACCTATGATAGCCAACCTAGTGTATGCCACTCCATTTCAGCCTCTAACCCTGGCACACTGCTTAGTCCTAAATCTTTCAACCTAGCTTCCTCATGGAATCTCCTCATTGGCATCCCTTGGCTTTTCAGTTCTAGTCCTTTTTATAGATCTCTTTCATCCCTGGGATACACCATCTCGTGTTTTGAGGGTCTGTGGAGGTGATAGTGCAAGTAGAGTCGACTGATTGTGGGGGAATAGTATCCTCATACTGAGCTTGAGATACCTCAAGGGAACTAGACTCAGAAAGTGAGGCATCATCATCTGACCCATCTTCATTGCCCTCCTCTTCAAACTGAGAGGGACTAGTAACTTCCATTGGTATTTGCATAGCATGGGTTCAAGTATGAGGCACATTTGCCTTGGAATCTATTTGGATTCTGTGAACTTCCACAGAGCCCTCAAATGTTTCATCATCAGAGGGGTCATCCCTCAATTGTCTCCTTTGAAGTTTAGTAGTCCCTTTTCCAGCTTTTGGAGCCATACTACCTAAAAAGTCAACCCACAAATAAAATGTAAGCACCATAGTGTTTGAAACAGATAGAGACCACAAAGAAGAATAAACAAAGACTAACAAAACCAATGTAAGAAAACATAAACATAGTGCACTGAATCAGTTGTAGGTCTGCAGGCCGAAACATAGGTATGACTCATAGGGTGACCTACGAGTTGTATTGTGGTCTCATAGAACACAATTTACTAAAAAATTAAAACACTGAACCCAGGTACGAGTTATAGGTATGACTCGTAGGAGGACCTACGAGTTGTAGTCTGGCTCATACCAGTTTCCAATGTTTAAATTAAAATTATAGAATGCCCACGAGTTCCCCACTACAACTCATAGTGAACATTATGATTCGTAGGTAGGTTTCGTGTGGCATATGTCAAGGACCCATAGTTTCCTACTACTTCCTAGGGAACCCTCATAGCAGAAAAGCAACAGGCACCAGTGGTGCCTCAACATTGCTATAAGAACCACACTTCATTCAACCTAATTAAACTACACTGAAGCAAGCTTTTACTCATAGTTATCTTTCGCCAAATTTTTTTGAGTCGGTCCAAGGCCTTTGGGTCTTTGGCCTAAGTGTTCCCATGTGCGAAAATACCTATAGTTATCTTTATTTCACCCTCATATCATTCAAGACATTCCCAAATACTCTCTCAAACACTTAGACAATATTTCACCTCCAAATTTCAAGTCCCAAAACTCATCCGGATCTTAAGGTTCTCATTCAAGCTTTAATTTCTCCATCTCCAATCTTCTTCAAGGATTCTCAAAAGTTAAGGTATGTGGGTTTCTTTCATGGGTTCCTGTCACCTATGATGCCCAAGCTTTCTTTTACTTAAAATTGCATGATTTAAAGTTGATTTACTCATAGTTCTTACTTATTATGTATCTCACTACACATTATGTTGGGGTTTCATGAGCTATAAATCTAAGGTCATTGTGAGATTTGTGAAGGATTTTAATTTATATTTCTTGAGGGTGTTACCAAGTATCTATTGTTGGTTTTACATTGAATTTTCTTGTCATGACTCAAGCCTAGGGTCTAGACGTGACACGGCAATTGGGGAACCCAAAGGGACCCCAAACAAGCCTCTTAGCATGTTGTCACACAACCTTGGTTGCAGAAGCATACAAAGACATATATGAATAAGAGTAAGGCCAAAGGGACTAAGGGAAAAAAACTTGCATCAACATCAAAGTCAAAAGTCAAGAGTCAACCTCATACTTAGTACACACCTTGTCCAGCATACACCTCTAAAACTTAGAAAGAGTGGGGCCAAGACAAAGTAACCGGGCTCACCCTCATAGTCAAAGATAACACAAGATAGTGTCTTAATACATAGATAATAGAGAAAAGATATAAACCAAAGTCCCCAAAATGATGGACTTACCAACAAGCTTGGAATAGCACCGCCTAGCCATATGGAGGAGGAGGATGATCAACTTGGGCACCGGTTCCTACATGGTGATATCATGTAGGCAAAAGTATGCGTTAGTACATTTAAATGTACTAAGTATGCGGGCTGCAGTGTAGCAAGAGATAGGCATCATAATCTAAAATGAAAAATGTTAGACAATAAGCATATTATAGCAAGATGGCATGTGTGATCAATGCTTAAATAAATCATGGTTAACTATATCATGGTTAAGTATATCATGCTCATGTAGAATATCATATGTGAAGAATGAGACCAAGCAAGTTATCCAAGGTATAAACACCTTGGTGGTTGATACTGGTCACACCCCGCCATCCATGGTGACGAGGTATAAACCCCTCACATGGTTGGTGATGGTCACACCCCAAACATCCATGGTGACGAAGTATAAACCCCTCGCATGGTTACCGAGGCTCTTTTCCCCTCGGATTGGGCATGGTCTATGCAACACTTTATATAGGATTCACCATAAGCTCTAACACAATAACTCATGTAGGAATAAACATATACATAAGCTCATTTCATCATCATAACATCATTCATATCATATCTCATGCTTTGGACCTTCGGACATTTTATTAAACACCTTGGGGGCGTGTAATGGGGGTTAAAAGAGCATGCAATTTATAGATGAAATCTTGCAGAAAAATCAGTGGTAAAGCTTTTAATCAACACCTTGCAACACCCCCCAGACATTCATATCAAAACCCCTCATATGAAGCTCAAAACATGCTAAAACCACCATACTTTCATAAACAAAAATCACTGTGCAGTAATATGACGTGAAATGAGTCTAAGTGTTTGGGGAAATATTAGGGAATGTTTTTGGGTGATATAAGGGTAAAATAAGCTAAGTGTAGGTGAAAATACATTTGGGAAAACTTAGTTCCAACACTTAGAAAAATCTGGGCAAACGAGGAAAAGACAGTGCAGAAATAATACCTCTCTGCGTCATGGAGAGGTCGCAGATGTTCTTTGGAAATCATACCAAGCAAAATTTTATAATTCTATTCCTTTGCTTTGAAATCAAGTTTAAACCCTTGTTAGCCTAATTTTTACTCCCCTCCCCCCCAAACAAGAATATGAAGTTGAATTTTCGAAATTTCAAACTAATTTTTTGATATATGGATAAGAAGATTTTGGACACTTACGAGGCACATTTTTGGGCACTTTTGGTGTCGTTTCAATATCTCCCCCTTGGGAACATTCACTCCTGAATGTAGAAGAGACTTATAAGACAAGAATAATCATGAAAAAATTGGCCCCAATATGAATGCAACATTATATTTTAAACATCACTTTCAGAATCCCATTATAAGTGTGAAATCATCATAAATTGCCAACTTAAACATGAATGCACATGAATGACATAGGGGCTGGGATGTAAGACTTGAAGTCACATAGGGGACTTAGATTTAGTACCTTAGGCTTAAGTGGAGTGAAAAAGATAAGAGTACCACTTTGCATGTCCGATTTGGCCTCCCAAGTAGCACCTTCGACTTGTTGGTTCTTCCAAAGAACCTTAACGGATGCTACCTCTTTGTTTCTCATTCTCTTTACTTGCCTATCTAAGAAATAAACCAGAACCTCCTCATAGGTTACGTTGTCCTCAAAAACACCCACAAACAAATAAACCCAATCGCCCACTTGGAATTCTAGGTCTCTTCTTCTTACATCGACATAGGGTTTTTGATGACTTTGGGCTATTCTCAATCTTTCCCTAGTCATCTTAACCTTGTAAAAAGTATCCATAACTAGATTCGGTCCCAACAAATACACCTCTCCAACCTCAAACCAACCCACCAGTGATCTACAATGTCTCCCGTAGAGAGCCTCAAAAGGAGCCATACTGATGCTAGAGTAATAGCTATTGTTGTAGGCAAACTCCATCAATGGAAAATGGTCATCCCAACTACCATTAAGCTCCATGACACAAGCCCTAAGCATATATTTAAGTGTTTGAATTGTCCTTTTAGCTTGGCCATCCATTTGATGGTGGAAGGTCGTACTTAGGTGAACTTTGGTACCAAGACCCCTTTGAAAATATCTCCAAAATTATGAAGTAAACTATGCATCATGATCCGATAAAATGGATAAGGGAACCCCAGGCAGCCTCACTAACTCATGGAGTTATAACCTTACATACTCCTCAGCCCCATATGTAGTCATGACTGGTAAAAACTAAGCTGATTTTGTCATTCTATCAACCACCACCAAAATGGAATCAAAACCTTTTCTAGTCTTGGGCAACCCAACCACTAAATCTATATTAATAACCTCCCATTTCCAAGTAGGAATCTCTATGTCTTGGGTTAAACCACCCGGCCTTTGATGTTCGGCTTTGAGTTGTTGACAACTATGGCAACAGAAATAAATTTAGCAATATCTCTCTTCATGCCTCCCCACCAATATACCTCCCTCAAGTCTCCATACATTTTAGTGGAGTCAAGGTGGATAGAATAAGAGGAATTATGGGCTTCATCAAGAATTTTCTCCCTCAAACCATCAACACATGGCACACATAACCTACCTTGGTATCTAAGGGCCCCATCTGCCCCTTGGGAGAAAACATCTATTTTTCCCTCTTTCATTAAGGTCTTGAATTCAAGCAAGGAGTCTAGATCTTGTTTTGCTATCACCTCATCAACCAAAGAAGATTTAGAACCATCAACCACAACAACACCATCACCCACATCTTCCAACCTCACCCCCAATCTAGCCAACCTATGCACCTCCCTAGCCATCTCCCTTTCACCACCATCCACATGTGTGAGGCTACCCATGGATAGACGACTCAAAGTATCAACCACAATATTTACCTTACCTGGATGGTAATGCACACTCATGTCATAGTCCTTAAGGATTTCAAGCCACCTTCTTTGTCTCATGTTAAGATCTTTTTGAGTGAAGAAATATTGAAGGCTCTTATGATCGGTGATGACATCAACATGCACCCTATCCAAGTAATGATGCCATATCATTAATCCAAACACCATGGCAGCCAATTCAAAATCATGGGTAGGGTAGTTCTTTTCATACACTTTGAGTTGCCTTGACCTTACCATTTTGCATTAATACACAACTTTCAAAATCATGGGTAGGGTAGTTCTTTTTATGCACCTTGAGTTGCCTAGAAGCATAGGCTATGACCTTACAATTTTGCATTAGTACACAACCCAATCCAACTCTAGATGCATCATAATACACAACAAAACCCTCAAGCCCATCCGGTAGAGACAATATAGAAGCAAACACAAGTTTATATTTTAATGTTTGGAAGATTTTCTCACATTCATCGATCCATACAAACTTCACCTTCTTTCGAGTCAATTTCATCATAGGAGAAGCGATAGAGGAGAACCCATTCACAAACCTTCTATAGTAACCCGCAAGGCCCAACAAACTCCTAATATCCAACGAGGTCAATGGTCTAGTCCAATTCCTAATCACATCAGGTTTTTTAGGATCCACTTTTATGCCATCTCCCGACACCAGATGAGCCAAGAATGCAACCTCCTTCAATAAAAATTCACACTTATCATATTTAGCATATAATTTCTCCTCCCTTAAGATTTTTAACACAACCCTCAAATGACCCATATGCTCTTCTCTACTATGTGAATAAATTAAAATATCATCAATGAAGACCACAACAAAAGAATCAAGGTAGGGCTTGAAGATTCTATTCATTAGGTCCATGAATATGGTCGGTGCATTAGTCAACCCAAAGGACATCACCACAAATTCATAATGCCCATATCTAGTCTGAAAGGCCATCTTTAGAATATCACACTCCCTCACCCTCACTTGATGGTACCGGACCGAAGATCAATCTCAGAGAAAAAACTAGCCCCTTGCAATTGGTCAAACAAGTCATCAATCCTTAGAAGACGATATCTATTCTTTATAGTGACCCTATTAAGTTGTCGGTAGTCAATACAGATTCTAAGTGACCCCTTGCAATTGGTCAAACAAGTCATCAATCCTTGGAAGAGGATATCTATTCTTTATAGTGACCCTATTAAGTTGTCGGTAGTCAATACAGATTCTAAGTGACCCATCTTTCTTCTTTACAAACAACATTAGTGCACCCCAAGGGGATTGGCTAGGTCTAATAAATCTCTTCTAACAAATCCTTCAATTGCTCCTTTGACTCCTTCAACTCCGTCGGGGCCATACGGTAATGGAGAATGGAGATAGGTTGGGTGTCTGGGAAGGAGATCTATATTGAAATGTATCTCCCTTTCGAGACGAACACCGGGAAGGTCATTTGGGAAGACATCAAGAAACTCATTCATAGCCAGAACTGACTCAATGGAAGAGACTTTGGGCTCCACATCTTTGACCCTCACAAGATGATACAAACACCCCTTGCAAATCAACCTATAGGCATTAATGCATGAGATGAACCTACCCCTTACTACCACATTGTGACTTTCCACTCAAGGATGGGTTCATTTGAAAATTAAAACTTGACCCTACGAGTTCTACAATCAATAGAAGCATAGTATGCATGCAACCAATCCATCCCAAGAATAACATCAAAATCAACCATAGCTAATTCAACAAGATTACTAGGTAGGATTTTATGCAATATACAAACTTTTCAACTCCTATACACCTTCCTAGCAATAATGGATGCACCAATAGGAGTAGACACTTCATATGACTCATGCAATAACTCTGACTCAACATGGAATTTTTTAGCAACAAAGGGGGTAACAAAGGAAAGGGTGCACCTGGATCAATCAAAGTATATACAGCAAGATCAAAAAATTTTAACATACCGGTAACAACATCGGGGACCTCACCAACCCCTTTCCTCCCATGTAGAGCATAAAAGTGAGTTTGCCTTAGGGCACTACCTTGATGACCACCTCTACCCAATGGAACTGTATTTGCTCCCCGAATGCTGCCATGATTTTTTGGACAATCTACTTTCTTGTAGCCAAGCTCCCCACATTCAAAGCATGCATTGGAACCCTTCAAGCATGGGCCCTTATGACGCCCTCCATATCTAGCACACACATCATTAGGAGCCATCCCAACATTACCTTGAGGCCTACGGAAGTCATTGGCGAACCCCCTATTAGTAGCATGAGGAAGCCTTTGGCCTTGAGGAAATCTAACATCCTTAGGAAACTTGCCTTCAAATCGGGCCCTCTTGGTCTCATGGCCCCTCCTCTTTCTCAACTTATCCTCTTCCATTTGCATTTCATATGTCATCAATTGAGATAAGTCAATGTCACTAATAAGCATGCGTACTAGCACTCTTCACTTACCAAATCAGAGACCCCCATAACAAACTTGTTCATCTTTGACCTAGAATCGGCCACCAAATGAGGAGAATACTTTGAGAGTTGATTAAATTTGAGAGCATATTCCCTCACACTCATACTACCTTGTTTCAAGTTTATAAACTCAACCAACTTTACTTCCCTAAACTCAGGAGCAAAGAACTATTTAAGGAAGGCCAACTTAAATTCCTCCCAATGCACTACATAGACATTACCTTTCTCACCTTTCCATTGATCAAACCAAATTTGGACCACCCCTTGAGTTGGTATGTCGCCAACTCTGCCTTGTCATTTGGCCCCACACCCATAATAGATAACATTTTTTAGATTTCATCAATAAACTCTTGTGGATCCTCATCCACCTTTGACCCATGGAAAATTAAAGGATTTATCCTCATGAAATCCTTTACCCTAGCGCCCGGGGTAGTAGCATGAAGGGCTTGGGCCTCTTGTTGGACTTGATTGGCCACTACTTGGGCAAGCATAGTAAGAGCATCCTGGAGCTCACCTTTGGTAGGTTGCTCCTCGGGAGTTTGGGCCCATCTTAGTCTTCTATTCGGTATGATCTAGCATAGCAAAGAACAATTATTAGGGGTGAAATACTTATCGTAACCCTATAGCATGACTTAGGACATGAAGAAGCGAAATATTTCCTAAAATTTCTCATAGCCTCCTATTCATAGTCATGAAGCAATTCAAAACCATGCATAAGACTCTAATCGACATGGTGTGTTGGACTACAAGGATCTAACACCCTAGTACTCTAATACTAAATTTGTCATGACCCAAGCTTAGGGCCTAGATATGACACGGCAAATGGAAAACCCAAAAGGACCCCAAACAAGCCTCTTAGCAGGTCTTCGCACATCCTTGGTTTTGAAAGCACACAAATACATATACAAATAAGAGTAAGGGCAATGGGACTAAGGGAAAGAAAACTTGCATCAATTTCTAAGTCAAAAGTCAAGAGTCAAGCTCATAGATAGTACATACCTTGTCCAACATACACCTCTAAAACTTAGAAAGAGTGAGGGCCAAGACAAAGTAACTGGGCTCATTCTCATAGTCAAAGATAACATAAGATAGTGTCTCAATACATAGATAATATAGAAAAGATATAAACTAAAGTCCCTGAAATGGAGGACTCACCAACAAGATTAAAATACCACTGCCTCGACATGTGGAAGAGGACTGATCAACTTGGACACCGATTCCTACATGGTGATATCATGTAGGCAAGAGTATGCATTAGTACGTTTGAATGTACTAAGTATACGGAATGCAATGTACCAAAAGATAGGCATCATAAACCAAACTGCAAAATGATAGACAATAAACATATTATAGCAATATGGCATGTGTGATCAATGTATAAGTAAATCATTCTTAAGTATGTCATTGTCATATCGAATATCATATATGAAGAATGAGACAAAGCAAGCTATCCAAGGTATGGTTGATAGTGGTTGTACCCCGTCATCCATGGTGATAAGGTATAATCCCTCACATGGTTGATGATGGTCAGACCCAAAACATCCATGGTGACAAAGTATAAAACCCTCGCATGGTTACCCGGGCTCTTTCACCCTCGAATCGGGCATGGTCTATGCAACACTTTATATAGGATTCACCATAGGCTCTAACACAATAACTCATGTAGGAATAAACATATACATAAGCTTATTTCATCATCATAACATCATTTATATCATATCTCATGCTTTGGACCTTCAGTTCCTCAAGAAACCATAACCGGATATTTTATTAAACACTTTTGGGGCGTGTAATGGGGGTAAAAGAGTATGCAATGTAAAGATGAAATCATGTAGGAAAATCGGTGGTAAAGCCTTCAATCAACACCTTGCAACACCCCCTATACATTCATATCAAAACCCCTCATTGTTTCCAACATTAGATCCAAGATTTAAAGCTTAAAACATGCTAAAAGTACCATACTTTCATAAACTAAAATCTCTGTGCAGTAAATTTCTCAATATTCAAGACCCACATGTAAAATCAACTTTAAATCATTAAATATTAGCAAAAAGAGGATTTAGGCACCGTGGATTGAAGGACCCAATGGCTCAAGTTCTCAATATTCAAAACCCATATGTAAAATCACTTTAAATCATGCATTATTAAGTAAAAGAGGATTTAGGCACCATGGGTGGAAGGACTCAATGGCTCAACACCACATACATTAGCTTTTGTGAAGTTCTTGAAGAAGACCTTAATGGAGATTTGAAGCTTAGGCGAGATCCTTGAAGAAATCCTTGAGATTGGCCTTGAGGTTGGAACTTGAATTTAGGGTTAAAAATGACTCTAAGTGTTTGGGAAAATATTGAAGATTGTTTTTGGGTGATATGAGGGAGAAATAAGGCTAAGTATAGGTAAAAATATGTTTGGAAAAACTTAGGTGCAACATTTAGAAAAATCTGGGTGATCTACGAAAAGATAATGCAGAAATAACACCTCTTCGCATCGTGGAGAGGTTGCGAATGCTCTCTGAAAATCACACCAAGCAAAATTTCATAATTTGATTCCTTTGCTTTAAAATTAAAGTTAGACCTTTGTCACCCTAATTTGACCCTTTGAACAAGAATATGAAGTAGAATTTTTGAAATTCTAAATGAATTTTTAGGTATATGGAAAACAAGATTCCGGGCACTTCTGAGAAACATTTTTAGGAACATTTTGGGTCATTTCATTTCTAGCATGATTCCAATATTGAAATGCATGGTTTTACAATAGTACAACACACCCGTCAAGTGTTTGATAAAATGATCGGGTGATGATTTCTTGAGGAATTAAAGATCTAATGCATGTCATATGAGTCGAATGACTTTATACTAATGAAAGGAATGTATGTATATGATATTATCTCTCTAGTGTTGGGAATTGAACAAGCTTCACTAGGGAGGTTGTAGGACTGGGTAACCATATTGAAGGGTTTGTACCTCGATCACCTTGCTGGGGAGGTAGTAGGCCTATGCAACCATGTCTAGGGGTTTGTACCTTGGTAACCATGTTGGGGGGTTTTGTACCTTATCAACCATGTAGAGGGGTTTGTTCCTCATCAACCATGTTAAGGGGTTTGTACATCATCAACCAATTGAGGGGTGTGTACCATATTTTACACATGTATTATGTTCTATATAAGCATGGTTTACTACAAGCATCTTCCATGCATGTCATATTGTTATATGCTACTCATTACCTATGCTTATGCATTTCAATTGTGTTACTTATCTCTTGTTATATTGCATCCTATATACTTAGTACATTCAAATGTATTAATGCATATTCTATGCCTATATGATGTCACCATGTAGGTCCTAGCGCCCCACTTGAGCATCCTCCTCCACATAGCTAGTATGATTTCTCCCAAGTTTATTGGTGAGTCCTCCATTTCGGGGACGATATTTATGATCTCATGCTATATTCTAAGACTGTCTTTCTTTTATGTATGTAATACTATGAGGGTGAGTCCGATTGCTATTATAGGTGTCAAATCCAAAACTCATATGATATTTGTTCCACGTGGGACTATATTTTATTGATGATATCACTCTTGTAACCCTACATTTAAATACTAAACTTACATTCTAACACCTTTTCTAGGAACTGTTGATTCGAGTGATATTTATGTTATGAAGTTTCCCCTTATTCCCTTATTTCTAATCTATAATGTCATTTACTTGCTTTTGCGACCAAGGATGTTTGATGATATGTTAAGAGGCTTGTTTGGGATTCCCTTCGGGTTCCCCATTTGAGGTATCACGTCTATGTCCAAGGCTTGGGTCATAACAAGGTCTAAGTGTCAAGAGTTCCTGGAAGCATCTTTATAAGACATTCAAATAATAAGTTTGCCCAATATGTATGTCATGCCTTTACACCAAATATAATCAAGTATCAAGAAGGGCCGAGGCCCTATATCAAGAAGGGCTAAAACCCAATAATCAAGAGAACTAAGACCCATATTAAGAGGGACTATCTAGTCCATGCTAAAAATGGACCTCTTCCATACTTAGGATGAACCAAAAATCCACAGTCAAGATGGTAATTGATCTGAACAAGCGGCATGTTGAATGTGACCAACTCACAGCCACAAGAAGGACAAAGTCCATAAGGATGTCTAGTGATCAGGCAATGCGAACAAATGGGAGAATTAAGCGAGTTCCTTGCAAGTCTCAAAATATATAAATGCTGCTAGATTAAATGACAAAAACATAGCTGAGATACTAATATAACATTCAAATGTACTAGTAGGTAGCAAAAGCACAAGAACAAGTTTTTACACGAACCTGAACCCTTTTAGCACACCGTCGACCCTACCAAGTTCAAGTCATGGATCAATTTGGCATCAATTTCTTCAATTAATTTCCTTAAGATTGTATAAGAGTGTGAGCACCTTAATACTCATTTAAATGATCATATAATATTTAGCACTTTCAACTGGTAAAAACTAACAAGATAGATACCAAAAGTGAGCCCCATTTGTGTAAATGACACCCTTTTAGGCAGCTTGACAGCCTTGCATCACAAGTAGATTTTTAATTGGTAAATGAAAAATCTAGGCTTTTCAGTCTCATAAAAACTGTAGGTGTATGCATATAGGTTACAAAAAATCAATAATCACTCCAAAATACCCTTTGTACATGAATTTATGACGAAACAATAACAGCACACCCCCAGGGATTCCTATGTCAAAAATTTGGACAGAACTTATCCTAAATTGCGTCCACTATTTTGAATCCATAACTAAAATATTAGGTTCCAACATAAGCATAAAAGTTGTAGCTACATGTCTTGGGGTTGTAAAGAACTATGAACCAACATAAAATACAGCTCACACATAAAGATATGATCAAAATACTAATAGCAGTACATAGAATGCTTCTCAAAAAGAAAAACTGGCCAGAACTTTCACTATGTTTCATCCCCTTTTTCAGTGCATGCAAGAAAATTCGAAATTCAACATTAACAAAAATTGTAGATATATGAATTATCTTCCAAAAATATATTTACATACTACAAAAGTAGCTACATACCATGAGATATGTTTTACAATTACTAAACATTACACAATTTCAAAACAGAATTTAGCTACTTACCAAAGGGTAGGGGTTTCATGATTTTTGCTCAAAGGAACTATTTAATTTCAAGCATATTGTCAAATGTACAACTATGAGGGAGTTTATAAGGTGTTATAAGGTCTTGGAACTGACTTACCTTGGGGAAAATATATATTATGTTAGAAGTAAATTAAAAAAAGAGGCTACCCAAAAGGTGGCTGCCCAAATTTCTTTTTTTATTCCTTATTTGTTTCCTCACACATTAATATTTATTATTAAGATTTTTGTAACATATAAAATTGCATTAAAGTAAATAAATTGCACTACCACCCTTCCCTCGACACAAATTCAAGTCAAAAAAAGTTGTGAAGTAGGGGTTGATTTTATCTCAAGGGAGTATCTTTTTCCCCCACCAAAGAAATTTCATCTCAAAATTTACCTTATGCTAGTCCCAAAATAAGTGCAGATATTGAGTCATCATATCTTCTTCTCTCTCCCAGGTGGCTTCTTCTCCAAAATAGCTCCTCCAAAGTACCTTTACTAAGGGAATTGTCTTGTTCCTGAGATCCTTTATTCCTTGAGCTTGAATATGGATAGGTTCCTTGTCATACATCAAGTCTTGATTAACCTCAATAGATTCAACTGGTAGGACATGAGAGGGTATAGAATGATATCTTCTGAGCATTGACATATGGAAGACATTGTGGATCTGTTCCAACTCAGGTGGTAATGCTAATTAATATGCAATTGGTCCTACTCTTTCAAGTACCTCATAGGGTTCGATAAATAGAGGACTAAGTTTTTTCTTTCGACTAAATCTCATAATCTTCTTCCATGAAGATACCTTAAAGAATACCTTATCACCAACTTGATACTCAATATCATGCCTTTTAATATCAGCATATGATTTTTGCTTATCCGAAGCAATCTTCAGAAGATCCTTGATCACCTTTACCTTGTCTTCTGTTTGCTACACAATTTTAGGACCAGTAAGTTTTCTTACACCAACTTCACTCCAACAAAGAGCAGTCTAAAATTTTCTTCCATATAAGGCTTCATAAAGAGGCATTCCAATACTTGATTGGTAGCTATTATTGTAAGTAAATTCTACTAAAGCCAAATATTTGTCCCAACTACCCTCAAACTCCATGATGCATGCTCGAAGTATATCCTCCAAAATTTGTATCACTCTTTCTGACTAACCATCTGTCTGAGGATGAAATGAGGTGCTAAAATTTAACTTGGTACCTAAGGCCTCTTGTAAGCTAGACCAAAATCTAGATGTAAACTTTGGGTCTCTATCGGAGATAATAGAGATAGGGATTCAATGCAGCCTTACAATCTCATTAATATATAGTTTTTCTAACCTCTCAGGTGAATAATCCATCCTGATTGTTAAAAAATAAGCACTCTTTATTAATCTATTCACTATCACCCATATTGCATCATGGTTCTTTTGAGTACGAGGAAGTCCAGAAACAAAGTCCATTGTAATTCTCTCCCCTTTCAATTCTGGAATTGGAAAGGGTTGGAGTAGCCCAACTGGAACTTGATGTTCTACTTTTACTTGTTGACAAACCAAAAAATTTTAAATGTACTCTGCAATGTCTTTCTTTATGCCTTTCTACTAATAGTGTTCTTTAAGGGTCCGGTACATTTTTGTACCTTCAAGGTGCATAGCATATGATGAAATGTGTGCTCATTCAAGATTTCTCTTTTCAATCTTTCATCTTTAGGGACACACAACCTATTTTGATAAGATAAGACACCATCCTTTGTTAATAAAAAATTTATGTTTTTCTCTATCTTGAACCTTTTTGGTTAGCTTCATAAGTTTCTCATCTAACTTTTGTGCTTCTCTAACTTACTCAAGCAATACAGATTTAACTTGCAGTTGGGAAAAAATTAGGCCAGATGAATGAAGTGCAATACGAACATTCATGACTCTTAACACAAGAAGCAAAGACAATGGACTCAAGGATAGTCTTGCAAAAGACTTGTGACGTAAGGCATCTGCAACCACATTAGCTTTTCTTAGATGACAATCAATCGTGCAATCATAATCCTTAATAACCTCAAGCCATCTATGTTGTCTTAAGTTCAGCTCCTTTTGTATACCTAAGTATTTTAAGCTTTTATGATTAGTGAATATGTAACATTTTTCTCCATACAAATAATGTCTCCATATCTTTAAGGTAGATACTATAGCAGCGAGTTCCAGATCATGAGTAGGATAATTCAATTCATGTGGTTTTAATTTTCGAGAGGCATAATAACTTTCCCTTCTTGCATTAGAACACATCGTAGACCATGTTGAGATGCATCACTATATATCACATACTCCTTCCCCTCCATTGGTAGAGTAAGTACAAAAGGTCGTGTTAAGAAAGATTTAAGAGTTTCAAAGCTCTCTTGGCATTTCTCACTCAAAATAAACTTTTCCTCTTACTTCTAGAGTTTGGTCAAAGGGGAGGCTATAATGGATAAGCCTTTCACGAACCTCCTATAGTATCCCGCCAAGCCAAGAAAGCTTCTTTCTTCGGTTGGACTTTTGGGAGGTTTCCATTCCAAAATTGATTAGATTTTACTAGCATCTGCCTTTACACCTTTGGCTAACAGGATGTGCCCCAAAAAAGTCACTTTATTTAGCCAAAATTTATAATTGGAAAATTTTGAATAAAGTTCTTTCTCATTCAAATTTGCAAAACAATTCGGAAGTGCTTATCATGATCTTCACTACCCTTGGAATATACTAAAATATCATCTATAAAAACTACCATAAATTGATCTAGATATGGATTTAATATTCGATTCATTAGATCCGTGAATTTCACAGGAGCATTATCAATCCGAATGGCAACACTAAAAATTCATAATGACCATACTGAGTTCTAAAAGTAGTTTTACGAATACCTTTCTCTCTAACGCGCAGTTGGTGATACCCAGAGCTCAAATTGATCCTTGAGAATAAATTAGCACCCCTCAATTGATCAAATAAATCATCTATCCTTGGAAGTTGATATCTATTCTTGAATGATATTTTGTTGAGTTATTTGTAATCAGTACACAATCTAAGAGCTCTATCCTTCTTCTTTACACATAAACCAGGGGCTCCCCAATGAGAAACACTGGGACGAATAAAACCCTTCTCAAGAAGTTCTTTCAACTAACTTTTCAACTATTTTAGTTCTACTGGAGCTATCCTATAAGCAGTAATGCAAATAGAAGTAGATCCGGGAATAAGCTTGATAGGAAATTTAACTTCCCTTTCAAGGGGGTAACCCGGGAAGCTTTTCTGGGGAGACTTCTAGAAAATCGCAAATAGTAGGTATATCTTTAAGACTAGGGATCTCCAAGCATGTATCAACTATATGAGCAAGAAATGCATCACAACCTTGCCGAATCATCTTTCTTGCTAAGGCCACAAAAAATAGTATTAGACATCAATGATCTTTCACCTTTTACAATGACATGAGAAAATGCAGGGTCCTTAAAAATCACATGTTTTGATCTACAATCCACTACTGCATGATATTTATAAAGCCAATCCATCCCAATAATAACATCAAAATCTTGAAAAGGCATTTTACTTAAATCAACCGGGAAAACTAGGTCTTCGATCATGAAGGGACAAGCTCAGTAAATTAGATTACAAACAACACTGTAGCCCAAGGAACATTCAATTAGCACATTATAGTCAAGCCTTATGGATTTCACATTTTTAGGAAGAACAAATAATGAACAAATATAAGAATGTGTAGAACTAGGATCAAACAATGTAAATGCACATAAACCAAATAAGTGAAATTTACCAACAACCATGTCTTGGCCATCTTGATCATCCCTCTGTTTCATAGCATAAGCTCTTGAAGTAGCCCTTGGCCCACTAGATTGATTTGCTCTACTTGCTCTTACCACTTGGTTATTTTTTGGTCTTGCACTCCTATTGGTTTAAAAGGGAGTAGTACAAGGCTTCTGAACCGAGCTTTCAATGCGCAAGGAAGGAACCTGGTTAGGACAATCCGTCAGTTTATGATCAAAGTTGTCTTAGTTAAAACACACACCAAAAGCTCTCTTACAAAGACCATAATGATTCTTCCCACATTGGTCACACGTAGGAACACAAGTCCTGCCTTGGATATTATTTGGAGTGCTACCTGTAGAAAAATCTATTTTGCTTTGCTTGGGTTGAGATGACCTGTTAATTCTACTAGCCTAAAATCATAAAACCTTCCCCTTTTTTATGGACCTTTGAAATCTGATCTAGGTTTCCAGAGTTTATTTTCATGTCTACTAGCTTTTTCCTTATCAAATCTTCCCCAGGTAAAACTAAATTACAGAATTTCTTATGTTGCAAGATTGCCACATTCTTTCTAATGGAATCATTGAGACCATCTTCAAATCTCCTACACTTATCTTTCTCCTTTTTAATAATATCTCCAGCATAACGAGAAAGTCTTAGGAACTTTTGTTGATATTCAGCAATAGACATATCCCACTGCCTTAGACTTAAAATCTCCCTTTTCTTAGCATCACAGTAGGTAGGTGGAATATACTTCATGCGATACTCCAAAACAAAATCTTACCAAGTAAGAACTGGAGGTTTTACCTTGGCATTTAGAGCATTTACCCACCAATCATAAGTATCCTTTTGTAATAGTAAGATAGCATACTTAAATTTTGCAACATCTGAACACTTCAATTGTTCAAACACCCTCTTCATGCATTCCAGGCATTGTTCAGCATCAGTGAGATAAACAATACCTTCAAATTCTACTCCACCCATTTTCTTTATTGTCTCAAAGTTTACCCCATTAGAATTGTGCATCACTTCAGCCATGTAGTGGAAGAATTCAATAAATTATTGGAAAGTAGGATTCGTAACTTGAGTACTATAGCTCATATTAGGATGTGGGATAGGCCTTACACCCTATTGGTTTCCCACTTCAGACCCACTAATGTGGTAGATGAGAGGATCCGAGAGATGTTCACTAACCCCTTTTAGTTCACAAGGTTGGGAATACGAGTTATCTAATCCTTCCTGTGTTGCCTCCATAGGTCTATTAGAGGAAAGGCCATAACTTGATTCCTTCAAAAGGAAAGATTACATTGTATTAGGGATATATACATGATGCATATGCACTCTACAAGCACTAAGATAGTATTAATCATGTAAATAAGCAAATAACATAGCTTGGACGTTTTACAAAATAGAAAAGTATACAAGTAATTCACATCAAAAGTCCACTCCTGGAATCACAAGCCTAGGCTCTAATACCAACACTTGTGGCAACCCTCGTGGGGGGATTCCACTTCTGTATGATCTAGGCTAACCTAATACTTGCTAAAATATTAAAAGTTTAATAGGCAGCATATTAATCATGATTTAATAATGAATCCAAAATAGTTATATGTACGGGATTTTATCCAAGAGGTAGTGTAGTTGATTTCGGGTTCCAGTATATAGCGTGAGCAAATTTTCAAAATAATTTAAACCAATATCTTATGAGATTTTTATATATTTCCCTACTATTGTAGTACATGCTGAAAATTATTTTTGATGTTAAAATACAAAAACATAAACTTACTAGTTTTTGTTTCATACAATCAACTCAAAAGAATGGGTTATTTAATATAAAAACAAGCTCACCGGCTCCAATTTAACTAAGCAAGCCAAAACTTTAAGTTACAAACCATGGTTTCATAATTTACACTAGCTTTTCAAATTTATACATACATATGCAATAGGATAATCATGTACATGTCAAAAACTACTACAATATATATGTCTAGATGCAAATGTGATCTTCTTCATAGCTCCCAAAATTTATCTTCAATGGTCATCCTCAAGCATCATCACATGTATTCCCTACGATAGAAATATCTAATGTTGATCATGAAGCTTAATGGTGTAAAAGCTAAAAGTTGAAACCTTTAGGTTCCTCATTAACCTTTCTTAAGTCAAGGAAACACAAATGCAATATAATAAGTAGACCAGGTGAACAAATAGATCAATGGTATCAAGTATGATATTTAAAGGTCTAAGTATCAAGAGTTCCAGGAAGCATCTTTATAAGATAGTCAAATAATAAGCTCGCCCAATATGTATGTCGCCTTAATACATAACATAATCAAGTATAAGAAGGGTCGAGGACCTGTATAAACAAAGGCTAAAACTCAACAATCAAGAGAACCAAGAACCATATTAAGATTGGCTTTCTGGTTCGTGCTTAAAATGGACTGCTTTCATACTTAGGACAAACCAAAAATATACATTCAAGATGGAAATTGATTTGAACAATAGGCATGCCGATAGTGACAATATCAAAGCCACAAGAAGGACAAAGTCCACAAGGATGTCAAGTGATCAGGCAATTCGTACAAATGGGTGAATTAAGCAAGTTCCTTGCAAGTCTCAAAATATATCAACACAACTAGATAAAATGACAAGAACATCAAGATAACATTCAAATGTACTAGTAGGTAGCAAAAGCACAAAAACAATTTTTTACACAAACCTGAACTCTTTTATCATGCAACCGAACCTATGGAGTTTAGGTTGTGATCAATACGACATCAATTTCTTCAATCAATTTACTTAAGATTGAACAAGAGTGTGAGCACCTTAATACACATCTAAATTCTCATTTAACATTTAGCACTTTTAACAGGTAAAATCTAACAAGATAGATACCAAAAATGAGCCCTATTTGTGTAAATCACACCTTTCTGGTTAGCTTGACTACCTTGCATTGCAACTAGATTTTGAGTTGGTAAATAAAAAAACTAGGATTTTCAGTCTACATGAAAATTATAGGTATATAAATATAGGTTGTAAACAATTAAGAATCACTTCAAAATGCTCTTTGCACAAGAATCTATAATCGAAACACAAACAGCACACCCCCAGGGATTCCTATGCCAAAAATCTGGACAAAACTTGTCCTAAATTTCATCCACTGTTTTGAATCCGTAACTACAAACTTAGGTTCCAACATAAACATAGGAGTTGTAGCTACATGTCATGGAGTTGCAAAGAACTAAGAACCATAACAAAATACAGCTCATACATCAAGATATGATTAAAATACTAACAGCAGTGCATAGAAGGCTTCTTAGACAGAAAAATTGGCCAGAACTTTGGCTATGTTTCGTCCCCTCCTTCTGTCCCATACAAGAAAATTTAGAATTTAACATAACCTTAAAAGTTGTAGATATCTAAATTAGATTTCCAAGAAATATTTAGACACTACAAATGCAGCTATATAGCATGAGATATTCCACAATTACCAAACATTATATAATTACAAGACAGAATTTAGCTACTTACCAAAAGGTAGGAGTTTCTTGATTTTTTTCTCAAAAGAATTGATTATTTTCGTGCATATTGTCAAACATATAGTAATGAGGGAGTTTATGAGTGTTATAAGGTCTTGAAACTGACTTACCTTTGGGAAAATATATATTCTGTTAAAAGTAAATTTTAAAAAAGGCTGCCCAAAAGGTGGCTGCCCAAATTTCTTTTTTTATTCCTTATTTGTTTTCTCACACATTAATATTTATTATTAAAGCTTGTGTAACATATAAAATTTTATAAAAGTAAATAAATTGCACTGAGACAACCCTTCCCTCAATCCTTTTGATGATTCAAGAAAATCAATTTCTCTAACGACACCAATTCAAGTCAAAAAGTTGTGAAGTAGGAGTTGATTTTATCTCAAGGGAGTACCTTTTTGAAAGTAAGTACATTATTAAATAATAAGGGCACTACAATTTCATATCAAATTATATCATATCAAAATGTATAACCATTCCTTATGACCCCATCTTTTTGGTAATGGCTACCATATACCTATGCTGGCATATAGTTTAAGGAAAGGGAGAGGACCCTTGGGATAGCCCTTATGCCCCCAATTCATTCGGTGCTAAGTCAAACATCCCACAAGAATACTTATACATACATTCTTTTAAAAGAGGCATAAGTCATTTCAAATTATTTCAATGCATACTTGGGCTCAAAAGCCAAACATATTTCATAGTCACTCATATTTAGGCTCAAAAGCCAAATCATAATTCATGTCATACTTTTCATGCGTAGGAATAGCTCATACACATATCGAAATGGTGTAAACACCCGGAATGCTCAAAGAGTCATATCATAAACATTTATGTGATCACATTCTTATCATAACCACAATCTTATCAAAGTCATATACATCAACATAATTGGCTTAACCCATTTCATAATTTTCATAAAATTCAATGCTCATGAATGCATATGCTACGAATGATATGTGAATGGCAATGGGTAATATAGATTCAATCTAAAATCAAAAATATAAAATGAAATTCAAGTAAATCTATAAGTAAAATCTATGTTCAAATCATAATATTGATTACCCATGCTTATATCAAACTTTAAAGGGACAATGCATATTCAAATATTCATAATAATCATGTAATTTAACATATTAGGGCTTAAATCAACTTAAAGTAAAGCATAGCCCATACTTCAATTGAATTTAATAAACAATAATCTTCTAAACTCACATTTAAAGTAAATAAAATTGCATGAAATACAAGTGAAAAGATTTTTGGTCTTCTTGGTTGAAAGTGACCAAGAATCAATCTACATACCTTAGCTAATAGGGAAAATTCAAGAAGAAATTTGATGAAGAAAAGAGTTTTCCCTTGATTCCCAAACTTAGTCTTCACAAGAGTTCTTGAGATAGTTTTTAGGAAAGTTCAATATAATTCTAAGTGTTGGAATGAATTTGAATGAGAGAAATAAAGTATAGGACATTTGAATATCTTTTTGTAGTATCGTAAGTCACAAAAGGCTCTTAGGAAGAACCATAATTATGAAAACGTCATTAATGGAATGAGTAGAAATATTATACCAGGGTCTGTAGGGAAAGGTATACAGTCTGTATACTAGCTCCGTGATCCAATACGTAAAACAATTTTACCGACAAAAGTCTAAGATGGTAATCCCATACTTAGAAAAATTCAATGTAGGCACCCGTACGGAGGGCTTCACTATCCATACCATAGCATATGGACCATATGCCTTCTCTGTACCACTCCACTTAGAAAAATTCTTTACGATAAAGTTCTGGGATGGTAATTCTATACTTACAAAATTTTCACTTCGGCACCTATATAGAAAGGCCTCACAGACCGTGAAGGACCATACGATCCATGAGAGGGTTCGGGTAAAATGCCTTGGCTCAAAAATGTGGACTTTTCAAGATCAAGGCTATAATATGGTCTACCACACGAACTGTGAAGCCTCACACAGACCGTATGGGGTCCATGTGTGGTATGCCTTAGTCTTAAACTTCCACATCAAGGCCAACACTTCCCAGACAAGGCCAAGGGACTTCAAGGATCCTCCACACAGTTTGTATATCTTCACACAGACCGTGAAGGCTTCCCTGAAGCGTCAAGTTGGTCCAAACTTTTCCCAAACCAAATTTCCAAGCTCTATTAAAGTCGTACAAAGTTTGGGTATAGTCCTTACAATACCCCAATACTTGAATGGTGAACACACATCAATAAAGCTCCAAAGGTGTTCATGGGGGTCTTCACATGCTTCTCTTCCGAATAATCCCCTAACCAAAGTAACTACAACATTGTATCAGTGAGTTTGAACTTGACATTTGCAACTATCGAGGGCAATAAGTTTGCCCTAGCATTGCTCACATGGTGTCATTTGATGTTCAGGAGGTCATTTATTTCTCCTATGATTCCACCTTTTATACACCGCTCATCATACATTTTAGTACCTGTTCTTTAATAGCAAAATCAATAAGAAAATGGTAAAAAGAATTCTAACTACAACAACAAAGCTTAACAAACACTTTCAATATGAACATGCCGATTCCCTGGAAATAATGCCATTTTTTATGTCGCTTAACCTGGCTACTCAAAGGAAGCAGGGGCAGTCATCATCAGTAGAAGAATCCAACTTTAGAGGTTGGGATCGATCCAACAGGGAATCGTTGTTCAAAAAGTGACTTATTGAGCTAAGTAATTGTAGGATCTGGGGGGAGGTTGGAATAATCAAAATAATGATTGACCTAAATAAGTTCTAATTATCGATTTAAACAACAGTCAAGGGAAGATGTTAGGGATGTGCAAATATAGGAATTGATCTACTAGCTGGGTCAAGATATTTGAGTACATGAGTTGATATTGAGTGAATAGGATAGGTTGCCTGTAACCCATATCATCTATGTTACAAGGGTGTTTCACATTATTCAGCTAAGAAATATACACGGACAACCATCGAGGACATGCTTGGCCTAAGAAGTCTCAGCAAAACCCCTAATAACTTGGCAATTTAATACATGGCTGTGGAATTCAACTGAAACTCTAAAAGGTTTCCAGCCATTATATCTATTCCATACTCTAATCATTTCGGCTAAAGTAACAATTAGAGATCTAAAGTAAACCCAAGTTTAACCTTGAAATTATAGATTAAACATAGGAATGGATATAAATTCACTAAAATCAACTACAAAAAAGTAAAAATATGAAAGACCCAATAGATAAATAAAAAAATCCATATCAATAGTACACCCCTAACATGGGGGTTTTAGCCACACATGCTAGAAATTAAAGATTTGATACAAAATATAGCAGCAGCAGTCATGGGTAAAATATTGAATACAACTTAGTTAATTATAGCCATCCAATCTTCTCCAATTTGCTCCTCAAAAGCTTTAAAACCCTAACTCCCCTTTGTACTTTAAAACAAAGAAAAGTTCTATGTATTACTACTACAGACTAATTGTTCTGACATGGTATGAACTGATATTTACAATATCCTTTCTGAAATTATTATATACTCTGTGCAAATGTATGAAAGTTTGTCTTTCAAAATGTCATTCGGCGGTCAAGGCCGACCATCGCCGAGCACTCCGGCAATGCTTCAAATGTGCACATGATCACTTTCCTCTGCATCTTAAAAAAGCTTCCTCTTCTGCAACTTTAGGTAATGACTCTTCGTTCTACCGATCCAATTTAGTGATGCACCGAAATACCCATCATATCTCCTTTTTATCAGTGTTTTGGGGCTTTGAGTGCTGCAACTTTAGGCAATCTCTTATGCAATTTAGGGTGCACTAAACATGCTTTGCGATATCAAATTTGACTATCTTCTTGGCTTGATCTAGAACCTTGGTTGCTGCAATGATAGGTGATCTCTCAGAGTGTGTGGCGGATTTCTGTGTATGTTGGTTGTACTGCTTTTCTTCACCTTTCTAAACATTTGCTCCCTTTCCAAGATTTTGCTAAGTATTGTCCATTTGTGCATTTTTAATCTCATTTCTTGTGATAACATATGTATATTTGTCAAAAGTTGGAAATAATAGCATACTAAGGGAAATGTTTCTTTGCAATCTATCCCCAAAATGAGTCTGAAATGTGGACTCGTCAACTGATTCTCCATCCTTCTTGATGAAGTTCTCATATTAAGTAGCCACTATGTCAACTTTGGACTCCTTGACTCGTTCAAACCCTTCATGAGCTTTCTTAAGACAATTCTATATTTCTTTTGTAGATTCACATGTCGATATTCTATTGTATTCTTTTGCAACTATTCCACACATAAAAAGCTTTTGTCTTTGTAGTTCTTCTCAATCTTGTTTTTATCAGCCTCATTGTATTGTTGTCGAGTCTTGCGAACAACTTTGGTGATTTCACCTTTCTTGACTTGAATGGTAGGAACATATAGACCATCCTATACAATATCCCACAATTCACTATCCTCAACCATGAGAAGCTCATGCATGAGAGTTTTCCACCAATTGTAGAACTATCCATTAAACCTCGGTGGTCTTGTGAATGGTTGTCCTTCCTCCAAGTTAACTGAAGCAGCCATTCTAGCACAAGAATATCTCTATCTAGGTGCTAGGTGAATAGAGATGCTTGCTCTGATACTAATTGTTGGAATGTATGCATCTACTACAGTGAGGGACTAGGTTTCTCAACATAGTAACAACATTAGAAAAGAAAGAATAAGTAAAATGTAGATAGTAGAAACACAAGATTTTACGTTGGAAAAACTCCATGCTCAAGGGAAAAACAACCACGACCTATCTTATAGGATTTTCAAAATAGTCTTCACTAAGATGTAAAGAGAAAAGTCATCTATTACAACCCTTGTAACCTAGACACTAAACTCTCTATCCCCTTTCTTGCAATACACTTATTATAAGATGAGCCAAAGCAATATCACTATTGCCCACTACACAACTAACTCTAGTTAGTGTAGACTTCCACCCATAGATTCAAGGTCACAGCTAACCAAGAATCCAAAACACCTCTAACAATCTTTGATCAAGATTCCTTTATAGATTAAGAAAGTGATATTACAAAATTATCAGCATTAACACAACATTAACTAGAATACTCTATTAAGCCAACTCTATCTAGTCCCTCCAGTACACAATATCATGTATCTCGTCAAAATAAATACAATAAGGACTTCATAATTTTTGTTACTAAGTTCTCTCTTTTCAAAGGAACTTTTTGTCTTTCTGAAGTGATCCATTTAGCATACATATGAGGGAGCTCCTGAAATCTCATTGGTCCATTAGTACGATGATCGCAAACACAGCAGGAACCTTTTTACCAACCTAGCAGTTTTTTATAGCTAGATTCCAACACTTCCATTTGTATATCAGTGCAACACCTAGGAATTGGTCCAACTATTTGATCTTATAGTTTATTAATCATCAAAACATATAGTATAACATCCATGGAATCTCACATATTTTATTGTCAAAATAAGAGATTTGCTTAAGGTAACAAATGTATAGATAATCAACCATTGCCTTAGAGAAGAGAATAGAAGGGGTGATTCCTTGGCCAATAGGGGACTAAGAAACAATGAGATCATAGGAAGATATGCTATTCATCAGCTTCCCCAAGGTACAAACGAAAATCAAACTAGATAAGTGTCACAAGTCTTCAATATATTAAATAAATAAATACTTTTAAGAATATAATTCCATACTCTTTAGATAGAGATATGTATGGGATCTAAATTGTTGATGTCCCTTGATTAAGTTGACAAACTTTTGTGTGGGGATATTTACAAACCTATTTTTGGGACCTTATTTGAAGTCCTGCTATTTTTTATAAATGGAATTTCTTTGATTTTGCGGGTTATGAGAGTTTATCTCCTACATTATGTACTTTGGGTGTTTAAAAGCAAAAGGGTTAAAAACTACGCTTCCAACAAGTGGTATCAGAGCTCAGTGTGTGTAAACACCACCATGTCAAATATGTTCTAGTTGCATGTCCCTAAATTGACAAAGTCAAATTATGGGAATTGGAGCATCCGGATGAAAATGTTACTCAGAGCAATTGAATGCTGGGATATTGTTGAAACTGGCTATGAGATGCTAGCAGATGTAGCAGCTGAAGCAACCTTATCAAATGAAAAAAAAAGTATTGCGGAAAAATTGAGTAAGTGATAATAAAGGCGCTAAATACAATTCATCAAAGTAGTGATGAATCAACCTTTGAAAATATTTCTGGAGCCAAGACATCAAAGGAGGCATGGGAGATTTTGCAAAAATCTCTTCAAGGAGCTGAAAGAGCTAGAAGAGTTCGCTTGCAAACCCTTAGAGCTGAGTTTGAGAATTTAAAAATGAAAATGACTGAAAGTGTAGATGGGTATGTCACCCGAGTAAAATCAGTGTCAAACAAGATGAAGAGAAATAAAGAAACGCTCGATGATGTTCGCGTGATGGAGAAAATTTTGTAATCACTAACCCGCAAATTTTACTATGCAATGCCGGAATCGAAGAATTAAAGGATTTATCAGAGATGTCCTTTGATGAGCATATGGGTTCTCTTCAAGCTCATGAGCACAAGATGAAACAATATGATGATTCTGATGTTTAGGGTCAAGCTTTGCAAAGCACGTTATCTTTGACTGAAGCAAGTATGGCCAGTAGCTTAGGACAAAGTTCAAACAACCGTTGAGGATATAGAGGTGGCAGCAGAGGTGGTTGTGGACAATGTGGATGAGGATATCAATCAAATGGCAGAGGATAGCCAAATGAAGATTATTATAGAGCAAATAGTAGATAAGGAGATCGAGGTAGAAGTCATGGCAGAGGAAGATCTCAACAGAGTTTTAAATCCCAGGTGTAGTGCTATAATTGTTATAAATATGGTCAGTTTTGTTATATGTGCATATTAGCTCCTAAATGAGATGAAAGAAGCCATATAACAACTGTTAAAGATGAACATGCGAAATCTCACATATTCCTCACATACAAAGGAGTCTTGAAGAGAAATATTTGGTATCTTGATAATTGTGCCAGTAATTACATGAATAGATGGAAGGAATTGTTCATGGAGCTAGATGAATCTTTAAATGGATGTGTACCTTTTGGAGATGATTCACATACCGATGTCAAAGGCAAAGGGAAATTTATGATTACTCTGAAGAACGGAGAGAAGAAGTCCATCACCAACCTGCACTATGTACCAGCTTTGAAAAGCAACATCATTAGTATTGCCCAGCTTAGTGACATGGGATATAAGGTACTAATAAAGGATTGTTCACTAACCTTGAGAAATAAAAATAGAGAATTGGTTTCTGAGCTTGATATGATGTCGAATTGTCTCTTCACTATTTGCAGATTATGCACTTAGATCTAGCTGGCCCATTTGACATACCATCACTTAGTGGAAGAAGGTACTACCTAACTTTTATTGATGATTTTAGTAGAAAAAGTTGGCTATATATTCTCAAAGAAAAATCAAAAACTCTTGATAAGTTCAAAGAGTTCAAGGCAATGGTTGAAAAACAAAGTGAGTATTTTATAAAGATACTCAGATTTTATAGAGGAGGTGAGTACATTGCAAATTTGTTTGAAGATTCTATTAAGAAGCATGAGATTATTCATCAGTTGATGATCAGATACACACCTTAACAAAATAGAGTAGTCGAAAGGAAGAATTAAACCATTCTCAATATGTCAAGGAGTATGGTGAAAGGTAAGCATTTACCTAGAAACTTTTGGGCTGAAGCGGTTCAATGTACAGTCTACTTGTTGAATCGTTGTCTAATGAAGAGTGTCCAGTATATGATGCCAAATGAAGCATGGAGTGGTAAAAAGCCTAGAGTTGGACATCTTAGTATTTTTAGGTGCATTGCATATGCCCATGATCCTAAACAGCTAAGAAAGAAGCCCGATGACAGAGGAGAAAAATGCATCTTCATCGGCTATGACAAAAGAAGCAAAGCTCATAGGTTGTATAATCTGCTCAACAAGAAAGTCATCATCTCAAGAGATGTTGAATTTGATGAAGCCAATTATTGGAGATGGAGCGAAGAAGAAAAAAAATTAAAGAATTATTCTTCTTTGACAAAGATGATGATGATTTTGGTAACCATAGTGAAAAAGCTAATGGACAAAGTTATCCACAGAGTCCAGGTGCAATAAATGCTTCAACATCTGCATCCGCAATTAGCAGCAGCTCAAATGAATCTCCCACAAAAATGTTAAGTATTCGTGATGTGGAATTGTCTCTTCACTATCGACATCAAATCTAGAGAAGTAAAGTGCATAAAGGCATCCATAAAGGATAACTCATGCCTTTCGCACTTGAGGTATGATCATCTCAGATTTTCTACCCTGAATTTGTTGACACAAAAAATATAGTGAATGGATTGCCATCAATAAATCCACCGGATCAACTGTGTGAAGCTTGTATCAAAGGAAAATAACACAATCAAAGTTTTGAAGTTGGAAAGTCCAGAAGAGCTAGAAGACTGCTGCAGATTATGCACTTAGATCTAGCTGGCCCATTTGACATACCATCACTTAGTGGAAGAAGGTACTACCTAACTTTTATTGATGATTTTAGTAGAAAAAGTTGGCTATATATTCTCAAAGAAAAATCAAAAACTCTTGATAAGTTCAAAGAGTTCAAGGCAATGGTTGAAAAACAAAGTGAGTATTTTATAAAGATACTCAGATTTTATAGAGGAGGTGAGTACATTGCAAATTTGTTTGAAGATTCTATTAAGAAGCATGAGATTATTCATCAGTTGATGATCAGATACACACCTCAACAAAATAGAGTAGTCGAAAGGAAGAATTAAACCATTCTCAATACGTCAAGGAGTATGGTGAAAGGTAAGCATTTACCTAGAAACTTTTGGGCTGAAGCGGTTCAATATACAGTCTACTTGTTGAATCGTTGTCTAATGAAGAGTGTCCAGTATATGATGCCAAATGAAGCATGGAGTGGTAAAAATCCCAGAGTTGGACATCTTAGTATTTTTAGGTGCATTGCATATGCCCATGATCCTAAACAGCTAAGAAAGAAGCCCGATGACAGAGGAGAAAAATGCATCTTCATCGGCTATGACAAAAGAAGCAAAGCTCATAGGTTGTATAATCTGCTCAACAAGAAAGTCATCATCTCAAGAGATGTTGAATTTGATGAAGCCAATTATTGGAGATGGAGCGAAGAAGAAAAAAAATTAAAGAATTATTCTTCTTTGACAAAGATGATGATGATTTTGGTAACCATAGTGAAAAAGCTAATGGACAAAGTTATCCACAGAGTCCAGGTGCAATAAATGCTTCAACATCTGCATCCGCAATTAGCAGCAGCTCAAATGAATCTCCCACAAAAATGTTAAGTATTCGTGAAGTTTATGATGAAATAGAACTGATCGAGACAACTCTCGATTATTCTTTATTTTGTTTAATGGCTGAATATGATCAAGTCACATATGAAGAAGCAACTGAAGATGTAAAGTATAAAAGGCAATGGACGAAGAGATTATAGCTATAAGAAGGAATGACACATCGGAGATAACAAGTCTGCCAAGGACATAATCCTATTGGAGTCAAATAGGTGTACAAGACAAAGACCAACAAAGAAGGAAAGGTAGACACATATAAAGTAAGACTTATTCCCAAAGGCTATAAGCAAAAATATGAAATTGATTATGATGAAGTATTTGCTCCAGTTGCAAAGATTGATACTGTAAGGCTTCTCACCGCACTTGGAGCATAAAATTAGTTGAAGATATATCAGATGGATGTAAAGTCGGCATTTCTAAATGGCTATCTAGAAGAAGAAGTGTACATCGAGCAACCACCTAGCTATATGAAGAGAGGACAGGAAGACAAAGTGAAATGACCCCAAAATATACCCGAAAATGTACCTTGGAAGTGCCTAGAATCGTAATTTCTACATATCTCAAAATTGATGCAATATTTAAAAATTTTTGACTTTATATTGATGATTAGGGAGAAAAATTGAGTGAGAGATGGGTCTGACCCTGATTTTAGAGCAGCCGCATAGAAATTTTAAAATCACAAAATGCGATTTCTGCTTAGCTATCTGCGCCCCTGGTGCGAAATGCCAAGGGTGCGCTATAGTGTATTTTGATTACCAGTTTTGTATTTTGGTCCAAGACTTTTGCGTATTGGGCCTAAGTCTTCACCTACATGAAAACACCTATACTTAGACATATTTCACCTTCATATTATTCAATACATTCCCCAATACTCACTTAAACACTTAGACAATATTTTATCTCAAAATTCAAGTGTCCAAATCTCTTTTAGATCTTAAGGATTTCCCTAGAACTGATAACATTCGAGATTATGCTTGATTATACACAAAAGATCCTTTTTTGGCTCAAACCTCAAGTCTCCATTCAAATCTTCTTTAAAGATTTCCCCAAAACCAAGGTATGTGGGTACCAACCATTGGTCCTTCAACCCATGATGCCCAAGCTTCCTTTTTACCTAAAATATATGTTTCTAAGTTGATTTTACATATGGTTTTTCTATTATGAATTATGTTGGAAATTTGTAAAAGTATGATTGTTTACGCATGTTTTGAGCTATGAATATTGGATCTATCTTGAGGTTTGATGAACAATTTTGATATATATTATATAATGGTGTTACCAAGTATTGGTGGGATGATTTATTTCAAGATTTCTTGCATAATTTCACTCTTTAATTGCATGATTTTACGCTAGCATTGCACACCTACCAAGTGTTTGATAAAATATCCAGTTATGATTTCTTGAGGAATTGAAGGTCCAATGGATGTCTTATGAGATGAATGGCTTTAAGGTGATAAAAGGGATATATGTATATGATATTTTCCTATATTCTATTAGAAATTGACCATGCCTTACTCGGGGATTTGTGAGCCCGGGTAACCATGTCGAAAGGTTTGTACCTTGATAATCGGTTGAGGGGTTTGTACCTCAATCACCATGGGTGGTGGGATGCGATGATCCACTAACCAATCATGGGGTTTGTACCTTGATAACCAGGTTGAGGGGTTTGTTCCTCAATCACCATGGGTGGTAGGGTGAGATAATCCACCAACCAATCAAGGGGGTTGCAGCTTGATAAATTATGAACTCTACAATGATAGTCTCTTCTTGCACATGTTTAATATTTCATGTAAGCATGATTTACTTTAAGCATCCTCCATGATTGTCATATTATTATATGCTACTCATTGCCTATACTTATGCATTTTGATTATGTTACTTATCTCTTATTGCATTGCATCCTACATACTTAGTACATTCAAGCATATAAACACATAATCTATGCCTACATGATATCACCATGTAGGAACCAGAGCCCTACTTGAGCATCTTTCTCCACGTGGCTAGTATGACTTCTCTCAAGTTATTAGTGAGTCCTCTATTCGGGAGATAATGTATATGGTCTCATGCTATATACTAAGACTATCTTTCTTTTTTATGTATGTATTGACTATGAGGGTGAGCCTGATTGCTTGTCTTGGCCCTCGCTCTTATCTATGTAGAGGGGTGTTGTTGGACAAGTTATGTCTTTATGTTATGAGCCTTGACTGTCTTGACTTAATGATGTCTTATGTTATGAAAGTGTCCCTTTAGTCCCTTTTTCCCCTTATTTTCTACTCTTATTATGTTGTTTGATTGCTTGTACAACCAATGATGTGTAATGATATGTTAAGAGGCTTATTTGGGGTCCCTTCGGGTTCCCCATTCGTCGTATCAAGTCTATGCCCTAGGCTGGTCGTGACAAACTTGGTATCAGAGTACTAGGTAGTTAATGGTCCTCGGTATCCAACACATCGCGTCGATTAGAGTTTATTCATGGTCATGTTGTGCACCACAATTAGGATTAAAATGCTATGAGAAGTTTTAGGAAATGTTTCCTTTCTTCATGTTCTAAGTCATCCTATAGAGTTAAAGTAAGGTTTTTTTTGTCTCTTAATGATTGTTCTTTGCTATGCTAGATCATGCCTAACACAAGAAGAAGGAGAGCCCGCAGTCCCGAGGAACAACCGGCTCATGATGAGCTCTAAGAAGCTCTCACTTTGCTAGCACAAGTTGTGCCTAAACAAGCCAACCAAGGTGCCCAAGCCCCTCATACTCCTACGCCGACATCTCAGGTGAGGGATTTTATGAGAATGAACCTACCGAAATTCTATGAGTCTGTGGTAGATAAGGACCCTCAAGAGTTCATTGATGAGGTCTACAAGGTACTGGCTATCATAGGTGTTAGATCGGAAGAGAAAGCGGAGTTGACAGCCTACCAACTCAAAGGGGTAGCACAAATATGGTTTAATCAATGGAAGAAGGAGAAAGGAATCAATAATGTGGTGCTTTAGGAGGAGTTCAAGGTGTCTTTCCTTAATCGATTCTTCCCTCTTATGCTTAGGAAAGCCAAGATGGTGGAGTTTATGAATTTGAGATAAGGGTCTATGAGCGTGAGGGAGTATGTGCTCAAATTCAATCAACTCTCTAAATATGTTCTCCACTTAGTTATCGACCGAAGGTCTAGAATGAACAAGTTCGTGATGGGTGTATCCGATTTGGTGAGTGAGAAATGCTAGTCCACTATGTTGATTATCGACATGGATTTGTCCCATTTGATAACTTATGCCAAACAAATGGAGGAGGAAAAGCTGAGGAAGAGGAGGAATAATGAGGCCAAGAGGGCCAGATTTGAGGAAAGTTCCAAAGTTGAAAGGGTGGCTGGTTCCATGAAGGCCAAGGGTTTTCTCATGTTTCTATAGGAGATTTGCCAATGACTTCCCAAGGGCTCAAGGTGTTGGTGGTGTGGTTCATAATAATGTGTGTTCAAAATGTAGTAAAGCTCATGGGGGCCCATGTTTGAAAGACAGTAATGCATGTTATGGATGTGGGTCATAAAAATATTGATTCTCCTCACAATCGCAACAAAGGTAAGGAGGTTTGTCTATAAGGTGCAAATGCGGTTCATTTGGGGATAGGTGGTCAACAAGGTGTTGCCCTAAGGCACAATCGGTTCTATGAACTCCAAGGAAGGCAAAGGGTTGAGGAGGTTCCCAATGTCATAACCGGTATGTTAAAAGTCTTTGATCCCTAAGGCACAATCGGTTCTATGAACTCCAAGGAAGGCAAAGGGTTGAGGAGGTTCCCAATGTCATAACCGGTATGTTAAAAGTCTTTGATTTTAATTGTATGCATTAATTGATCCGGGTACCACTCTTTCTTTTGTTACATCCTTTATTGCCAAAAAGTTTCATGTTGAGCCTGAATTGTTGTGTGAGTCTTATAAGGTGTCTACTCTTATTGGTGCATTTATTGTTGCTAGAAAGGTTTATACAAATTGTCCCGTTTGCATTTTGCATAAGATATTTCCTTGTGATCTTGTTGAGTTGGAAATGGTGGATTTTGATGTTATACTTGGGCTGAATTTGTTGCATGCATACTACGCTTCTACTGATTGTAGAACCCATAGGGTCGAATTCCAATTTCCAAATGAACCCGTCCTTGAGTGGGAGAGTCATGATGTGGTGGTCAAGGGTAGGTTCATCTCTTGCATTAAAGCCCGTAAGTTAATCTCTAAGGGATGTCTCTATCATCTTGTGAGGGTAAGGAATGTGGAGTCCAAGGCCCTTTCCTATAGAGTTGGTTCTGATTGTAAATGAGTTCCTTGATGTCTTCCTAAATTACTTTCCCGGTGTTCCTCCCGAAAGGGAAACAGATTTTGGTATAGACCTTCTTCCCGATACTCAACTTATTTCTATTCCCCCTTACTGTATGGCCCCGGCGGAGTTAAAGGAGTTAAAGGAGCAATTGAGGAATTTGTTAGAATTGGGTTTCATTAGGCCTAGGCAATCACCTTAGAATCATAATGCTTAAACTGGTGGCTAGTATCACATGTCCAACATATATACATACATACAAGATACTGGAAAACCATTAGACAGGACCCACTCTCACAATGTATCCACAGACCTCTAATAAGAATACATGAAATCGAACGATGAGACAGGGCACCCGTCATACCCATACCATAAGGTGTCTGAAGTATCAAAATAATATCATCAAATACCAAAAGTGGCTCCGGAGTAGTGGAGCTCGTGAAACGCAGCAATGGAGATCCTAAGCTGGAGGACCTCTATCCTATACGTCAGGACCTACGGGCATGAAACACAGCCCCAAAGAAATGGGGGTCAGTACGAAAGACGCACCGAGCATGTAAAACAGATAGTACGCATGTTCATCAGAATAGTCAAATGAATATAGGCAGCAGAAGTACATATAGTGCTCAAATAGTCAAAGATCGTAGTCCAAGGATTTCATGTTCTTACGTGTGTCATATTTTGGTTTCAGCTTAAACAAAAGTCAATGAAGTACTTGTAAGAATCAACGGACGGGAATGATGGTGACCTCCATACTCGCGCCATACCACAGTATGACTCCAGAAGATTCCACCTGATCATGTCTTCGATACATAGCATGAACGTGGGGTGAGTGAGCCGGCGTCCCTGAACTCAGTTACCCAAATGTGGCGTAAAGCCATCAAATCACGGGACCCATCACAGCATAACTCCACTAAGCAAAGCCGGCCCTAGGGCGAAGCCGACCCCGCCATATCCAACCAACCTCAAAATATATATATATATATGTATAATATAATAAGTAAATTTCCCACTTCGAGTTAGTTTACCAATTTATAAAAGGAATTATTCTTACTTGAACCAAAATATTTATTCTTTTGGAGTAACCATACTTTAGGAATGCACAATAACCATTCTTGGGATCAAATTGAAGCTTATTAGTT
>DF360083.1:22659-46598 GCA_000787875.1 Solanum virginianum | reverse complement strand
CATCGGCTCCTATTTTGACAGTACTGGAAGGTTGGATGGATTTGTGGTTTATTGTGATACTTCGCGTGTTGGTTTGGGTTGTGTCCCAATGCAAAATGGTATGGTCATAACATGTGCTTTAAGGCAGTTAAAGGTGCATAAATAAAATTATCCAACCCATGATCTTGAATTGGTGGTCATGGTGTTTGCCTTGAAAATTTGGCATCATTATCTTCATAGTACATGTTGATGTGCTTATCAACCACAAGAGTTTATACTATATGATTCGCCAATAGGACCAAAATCTTAGGCAAAGAAGGTGACTTGAGCTCCTCAAGGATTATAACATAAGTGTGCAGTATCATTCGGGCAAGGCAAATGTTGTAGTTGATGCTCTTAGTAGGTTATCAATAGGTAGTGTTTCTCATGTTGATGAGGCAAAGAGAGAGTTGTGAAGGATATGCACTATTTGGCCCAATCTAGGGTAAGTTTGAGTCACTCTAATGAGGGTGGCATCCATGTACAAAATGGGTCTGAATCATTCATGGAAGTGGAAGTTACAGCAAAGCAATACCTAAATCTAACATTGGTTGAGTTGAAAAGGCTGGTTTCTGAAAATAAGGTAAAGGTTTTCTTAGTAGGTTAAGATGGTGTGCTCTCTTACCAGTGCCAGTTATATATTTCAAATGTTAATGACTAAAGAAGTGTAATTCTAAGGGAAGCCCATAACTCTTCCTATTCTATACATCTTGGATCCACCAAGATTTACCGAGACTTAAAGGAGGTGTATTGATGGAATGGCATGAAGAAGAATATAGCTAGGTTTGTGGCAGAGTGCCCAAATTCTAAGTCCAAGACATTGATATTTATACTTGGAAGTAGGAAGATGTGATTATGGATTTTGTGATAGGTTTGCCTTATACCTGGGAATAATATGACTCCATTTGGGTAATCATAGATAGAATGAGTAGTCAGCTCATTTCCTACCAATCAAGACTTTCTTTACTATCAAGGATTATGCTAAGTTGTAAAATAGGGAGTTGGTGAGGTTTCGTAGTGTGACATTTTCCATCTTATCAAATCATTCTATCCAATTCACTTCTCATTTTTGGAAGTTATTTCGAAGAGGTCTTGGTACCAAGGTGAAGTTGAGCACCACTTTTCATCCTTAAACTAATGGGCAGGCTGAAAGGACAATTCGGACCCCAAGGACATGTTGAGGGTTTGTGTGTATGAGTTGCAGGGTAGTTGGGATGATCACCTACTACTTATTGAGTTTGCTTATACTAACAAATATCATGCTACCATTGAAATAACATTGTTTGAGGCTTCGTACAAGAGGTGCAGATCGCTGATGGGTTGGTTTGAACTTGGTGAGATGGCATTGATTGACCTTGATAATGATGTTGGATGCTATGGAGAAGGTGAAGCTCATAAGGGAAAAGTTAAAGACGGCTTAAAGTTGCCAAAAGTCATATTCTGATGTTAGGAAGAGAGATATTAAGTTTCATGTAGAGGATTGGGTGTATGTGAAGGTGTCACTCATGAAGGGTGTGATGTTATTTAGTAAGAAGAGTAAATTAAGTCCTCAATATGTAGAGCCTTATGATGTTTTGCAGTGGGTTGACAAAGTAGCATATAGGTTAGGCTCGCACTTAGAGATAGTTATAGTTCATCAAGTGTTCCATGTGTCTATGTTGAGAAAATTCATGGTTGATCCAAGCGTTATTGTACCATTGGAAAATATCGATGTTAGAAAATAATTGACTTATAAAGAGGTTCCAATTGTTATTTTGGATTGGCAAGTAAAGAGGCTATGGAACAAGGAAGTTGTTTCGATTAAAGTCATTTAGAGGAACCAATAATTTGACAATGATACATGGGATTCAGAGTCGAACATGATGCGATGATATCTTTACCTTTTACACTCTACTCAAGCCTAAGATATTAGGTCATTCGTGCTCAAATGGTCCAAATCCTTTACTTTCAGCATTTTCATGTCATGATACATGCATGGACATTCATAAAATTGGTTTTAAATGATTTTCATTGCAAAAGTTTAAAGACTTTATGATCTTGATGTATAAATTATATTTTTGTGCTCATGTTGGGCTGTTGATATTCGTTTTACTTTGCACAAGTTGATTCTCATCTCATTTGAGGACAAATGATCCCAAGGGGGAGATTTTGTAAGGCCACATGCATTAGAAGTTAGAAACAAGGCCTAAGAGGTGAAAATTTATGAAAATTAGTGAGAGTGTCCCACTAAGGGACCCTTCACGGCTCGTGGTTCTTACCATGGCTCGTGATGGGGTCTCATGGTGGCACCACTTGGAGAATTCAAGGGTTTCCTTTGGTGGGTGACCCACCATGACATCCTTCATGAGCCATGGTCTCCACCATGAGCCATAAAAGGATCGTGGAGCACTTTTCCTAGGACAAGCCACCCTTGCTCACCACGGACCACCCTATAGCCTTTGAAGCTCAACACGAGTCATAGGGGGTTTTTTGGAGGGGTCCGTCTAGGTAAAGTTTGGGGTTTTAAGTGGGGGTATTTGAGTTATTTCTTTTACCTTAAAAAGTTATTTTGGGCATCTTTTTAATGAAAATACCCTTTATTAACTATTCTATGTCTTCAGTTCACTTTCAAAACCTACATTCACAAATTCGCTCTCCAAGTCTCCGCTCCACTACAATTGAAGAATCTATTGAAGACCTACAAAGTTCAAGCCTACAAAGTTCAAGCTAAGTCCTTCCTAATTCCTTTGAATTATTCATCAAAGTAGTAGGTTTTCATCCATGGAGCTCAACCTATTTTCATTATTATTCACCAATTTCAAGCATGAACAATGGGGATATTCATGATATTGATTTCAAATGTTCATGTTATATGTAGATTATGTTTATATGCTAGAATATGCATGGATTACTTCAAATTACATGGATTACACAATCTACATGAATTTTCTTAAGTATGCTCCTGATGTTTATAGAAATTATGATTGATTTCCTTCAATTTTGATTCAAGTGATTTTCAATTTTACAATTATGCATGAATTGATCTTACTTGATTTTAAGCTTATTGAATGTGAACCCATGCTATTATCCTTTCTTTCATCACATGATCATGATTATGCATGTACAAGGATTAAAGTAAGTTTATGAATAGAGGATTTAGGATCCTTGAAGGTGATCTAAAATCCCTATGGGAGACTTAAGATCCTAAGAGGTAACTTAGGACCCTATTATGGTTATGAAGGGTTAATGATGATGGGAGCGCACCTACCACTTTACACTCCTATGGATGATGTACTGATGATGGGAGAGCACCTGCCACTTTACACTTGGTATGAAATGAGCTATTCATATGCATAAATTTATGTACAATGAGGTTTTGATCAAGCTTATGATTATGTGATAAGTACGAATTATGATTATTTATGATAAGTATGATTTCATACCTATATTATGTATTTCATGGGATGTTGACTTAGCACGAAGAGGACCTTGGGATTAGGGAACACCTATAAATGAGGCATGGCCCTTAGTACTAAATTCTATTATCCCATAACTATGTGCCACCAGAGGATTTATGATTTTTATTATAGGTTGCTAGTGGATCCACATAGCTTATGACATGTAGAATTATACCTTGGCAAGTAGACCCCTCTTTTTTTGATGTAGGGGCAACATCGGGTTTCCTTGTTATAGCTCGCATTGTCTTATTCTTGGTATTATGTCATAATGCATTATTTCATTCATGGCATATTGATATGTTGATTCCTTTTCTTGCTCTTATTCTACTTATCCCCTTGCTCATGTATTACTTAGTTATGTATCACATGTATATTATTGTATTTCATGCATGCATACTCAGAACATTCAAACATACTAATGTATAATTTATGCCTATATTATTTCACAATGTAGGGATAGGTGACTATTCTCCTCTTCATCCTCGTGACTATATCCAAATTTTCTTTAGAGACTATTTGGGTGAGTCCTCATGCTTCAGGAATGGAATTGCTATCTTCTAGCTTTTTCTGTCATGGTTGAGTTATCTTGTGACTATCTTTATTTTCATTAAGGGTAATCTAGGAACATTTCTTAGCCCCCACCTAGTCTATTAATTATAGGCTTGTTGGATATGATGTATAGATCTTATTACTATAGTATTTCCCATGTTCCCATGCTACAACTTTATGTTTATGTCTTAGCTTCCGCTTAGGTATTTCACTCATAATCCATGAATGCTTATGATATGCTAAGAAGGATATTTTGGCATTCCCTCAAGGATCTCATTCACCATGTCACATCTAGGGCCTATATTGAGTTATGACATGGATAACACAACAATTGGTTTCATTCTCTTCATGCTAGGCAAGAGGTGGAGAAGACTCCTGATGTTCTCACAGATATGTTGTGGCTCTTTAATTATGATGTATATTCTTTGCTTGATCTGAGTTAAAACTTGTCATTTCTCACTCCTTTCCTTACTTTTAGATTTGATATATGCCCCAAAATCTTATTAGATCCCTTCTCAATATATACCCCTATCGGTGAGTCAATTTTGGCCAAAAGAGTTTATAGAAATTATCCTGTGTCCGTCTTGAATAAAGTTATCCCCTTGTGATCTTGTTGAACTTGATATGATTGATTTTTATATCATTATTGGTATGGATTATTTGCCTGCATCATATGCCTTTATAGATTGTAGAACCGTGAGTCAAGTTCTAGTTTGCTAATGAGTAAGTTGTTGAATAGAAGGGTAGTGATTTTGTATTTAAGAGTTGATTCATTTCTTGTCTTAACTCCTGTTAGTTAATTGCTACGGGGTGTGTCTATCATAGTGTGAAGGTAAGGGATGTAAATTCTGAAGTTCCCTCTCTTGGGTCAGTCTCTATTATAAACGAGTTTCCCCCATGACCTCCCTAGTACTCTCCCCAAAAGGGAAATAGACTTTAGCATATATTATCTCCTTGATACTCAACTATGTCTATTCCTCCTTACTGTATGCCCTGACAAAAATTAAGAATTAAAGGAACCATTGAAAGACTTGTTGGAGAAGGATTTCATTACTCCAAGCATGTTACTATGGAGTGCTCCTGTATTGTTTGTGAGAAAGAGAGATAGGTCATTTCGAATGTGTATAAACAACTAGCAATTGAACAAGATGACCATAAAGAACAAATATCCAAACCTGAGGATAGATAATTTGATTTCACCAATTTCAAGAGGCAAGGTTAATTCTCCAAAATTTATCTCTAATTCGGCTATTCAAATAAGGGTAAGGGAGTATGATATTCCCAAGATGGCATTTCAAATAACGTATGACCATTTTGAATAATTAGGTATGTGGTTTGGGTCAAACAATGCTTTGGAGCTGTTTTTGGACCTAATCAATAGAGTATTCAAGCTTTACCTTGACATGTTTGTGGTGGTCTTCATAGATGACATTTTGGTTTACTCCCATAGTGAGGAAGAACATGGATCATTTGAAGGTTGTGCTTCAAACTTTGAGGGATAGGTAATTGTATGCTAATGTTGCTAGTGTGAATTTTGGTTGAGAGTGGATGTATTTCTTTGTCATATAGTATCAAGTAATAGAATTATGGTTGATCCAAAGAAGACAGAGGCGATAAGAAATTGGCCTAGACCATTTCCTCCATTAGATATTAGGAATTTTTTTGGCTTGGTTGGGTATCAAAGAGGAATTTTTGAAGGATTTTCATCTATTGTGTTGCCCTTAACCAAGTTAATGCAAAAGAAAGTAAAGTTACAATGTTCAAATGAATGTGAGAAAAGCTTCCAAACATTGAAACATTGTCTTATGTTGGCTCCTATTTTGACATTATCGAGAGGTTCCAAAGGATTTGTTGTCTACTATACTTCTTTATGTGTTGGTTTGGATTATGTATTAATGCAAACTGGTAAGGTCATAGCTTATGCTTCGAGGCAATTGAAGGTGTATGAACGAATCCAACTCTTGATCTTGAATTAGCAATGGTACTTGTTTTCCTTGAATATTTGATATCATTATCTCTATGAGGTGCATATCAACATATTTACCGACCATAAAAGCCTACAATATGTGTTTATCCAAAGGGACTTGAACCTAAGGCAAAGAAGGTGGTCTGAACTCCTAAAAGGCTATGACATGATATAAGATAGATATTGTGGTTGATGCACGTAACAGGTTATTTATGGGAAGTGTGGCTCAGGTAGAAGATAGGAAGAAGGAGTTGGTGAGAGATGTGCACCATTATACCCATTTGTGTGTAAGGTTAAGTGAATAGTAATGAGAGTGGTATCCTTGTACATAATAGGTCTGAATCATCATTGGTAGAGGAAGTTAAAGCAAAGCAAGACTTGGATCAAACATTGGTTGAGTTGAAGAAATAGGTAGGTAAAAATAAGGAGGAGATCTTCTTACGAGGGGGAGATGGTGTGCATCATTACCAAGGCTGGTTGTGTCCCAAACGTTGATGGCCTAAGGGAAATGATATTGAGTAAATCTCATAATTCCCAATATTGCATCTATCTGGGATCTACCAAGATGTATAGAGACCTAAAGGAGGTGTATTGGTAGAATAGTATGAAGAAGGACATAGTAAGGTTTGTGGTGGAATATTTGAATTGCCAACAATTGATGGTTGAGCATCAAACACTAAGTGGTTTGGCCCATGACATTGAAATTCCTACTTGGGAGTAGAAGGATGTGAATATGGACTTTGTGACAGGTTTGCCCCGAACCTAGAAATAACATGTATCACTTTGGGTGATTGTGGATAGAATGAAAAATTCATCCTTGGATTGTGGTACTCAATTTACCTCTCAATTTTGGAAATCATTCTAAGTAGGACTTGATACCAAAGTGAAGTTAAGTAGCTCCTTTCATACTCAAATTAATGGGCAATAATTTCTCATACGTTAAATGGTCAAACTAAGGAAAAAAGTGCAAGTCTGATTGTTGGTGCAGTGATGTACGAGCCTCATCTATGGCTCGTGATTGGGTTTATGAGTCGTAGAGTCCTCGTAGATGGGACAGCATATAATGACCCCCAGTTTTAGGAGTCTAAGAGTACAGAAAAAGTTGGATAGAAAATGACCAGCAGTCAGTTACGATGGTGACTTACGGCCAGTAGGTGGAGTCGGCTCGTAGGTTTGGTCCTTAAACATGAACTTCAAGAAAGAAAAAAAGATTTTCAAGTGGGGGTTAAACCACACACCCATTGACGGCCCGTAAAAAGGACAACAGACCATATATAGGTTTGTAGATGAGGGCCTTAACATGAAGGAGATTTGGAGTTTGCTGGAAAGAGACCTATGAGTTAACAGCACGATCCGTAGATCAACTCACGGCCAGTAGAACCATTTCGTAGATGAGGTCTAAGAAATTGAGAAAATGACTAAGTGTGAAAGGATTTTGCGAGTTTAACCATGAGTCGTATTACAAAGGACGGACCGTAGAATGTGATAATAGTTTTAGGGTCAGCAAATCAATTTTAGGGATTTTGGAAAAGTTAACAGGACAGACAGGACCTGCGCTCATGGTTCAAACCACAGCCTGTAATCGAGGTTTCGTAGGTCGATTCTGATAGTTTTAATGAGGGCAGTTTGGTTATTTCTACAATTCATATTCCTATACTATATCGTTCTTGGGATCAAAAGAGGCCTAAACGATACCTTAGAGCCCTAGGACCCTTAGTAAATCCCTCATTCTTCTATTGTCAATTTCCTTAAGGAAAATACTCTCTCTAGAAAAGGTCAAGGCAAAGGCTAGGGTTTCAAGGTTCTTCTCAAAGGCTTCAAGTTTGTTCTTCCTAAGGTTACCAAGATATGTGAGTTTAATTTGTGGGTATCATTTCACCCACAAAGACTGTCATATTGAATTATTACCTTTTCTTTGAGTTCCTTTAAGATAATACACATACTTATGATGATTTCATGATGTTTTATATTATAAAATGATACTCATGATATTCTATGATGTTTTTACTAAGTACATTCATGTATTTAAGTTATTGATGATGACCCCAATGATGAGTTGTGTTAATGATGAAGCGTGGGTTGTTGGGCTTTCCCCCCCTTCCGCCCGACTCTTTTAAGTATATTCTCATGATTTAAGCATGAATATATGATTTATAATTGCTCCAATTAAAAGCTTAGTCCACCTAGTTTTCAAGTAAAGTGTTGCATGATTTGTGATGATGAATAGGAAATTAAAGATGAGTTTTAAAGTTAAGATTTGTCAAAGATATAAGCATGTTGACTATTGCCCTAAAAGATGTTTAAGAAGGTCCCCAAGATGAAAGGGCAATTTTCACTTTCCTAAGTTAAGCTACTCCTATGATTGCTACTTATGATTAAGTTAAGCTACTCCTATGATTGCTACTTATGATTCTAAGTGTCATAATTTGACTAAGTTATGTTTTAAATATTTCGTGGGATGACTTAGCACTGAGTGGACTTGAGATTGGGATTCATTCCATTAGTTGAGGCATAACCCATTAAAGATAAATCTCATTGTTCCTAATTATGTACCACCATAGGAGCCCTTTAGGCTAGACTAGTGGATTCACGTAGGCCATCTATGTTATTTAAGATGCTTGCAAAGTAACAGAGTTCCACCTAGCAAGTGGTCTCTCCGTGCCAACATAGGGGGTTATGTTGGATTCCATATAGTAGCTCACATGGTCTTATATGTTAGTTAACGATTTCTCTCACAAGTTTATGATTCTATGATATGTTATACCATCTGTGTTGAAGCAATTAGTATGGTGCATTTATATGTTGCCTTCAAAAAGCTTCCATCTACAACCATTATAGGTTTGCAATGTTCTCATCCTTTGATTGATGGATAGAGAATAATATAACAACATAGAAACATTCATCTTCTAATTTATGCAGCCTTGTTACTGATCCTCAATTTGTATATGCAATCATATACAAGTACATTGACAGCTTACAATATGATCCAGCAGGCTTCCCTCTTATCAGTTCAATTGCATTTTCTCTTGACCTCCATGCTTGCGTATAAGTCAATTCAACAGAATAATCTTTTTGAATATCATTTTTGATATTACTTGGTTTTTAGACAATCTTAGGATCATCTATTTTATCCATCACCAGACTTGCAATAATGGTTGAAGTTGCTTGACTTTGTGTCATATATAATTCTAGTGCATTGCATAAGTGAAGTTTATTGAAACTCTAAACTTTGAATAAATGTGACTTACTTAAGCTTGCAAATTTGAACGATCGATTGCAATTTTCGTCAATACAGAGAAGATCATACCTAATTAAAACACAAACAATCAATATACAAAAGTATATAAACAAAAGTATTCAAAAAAGTTTCCAAGTTACAAAAGTATACAAAAAAGTTTTATCACCTTGTTGGACTTATTCTTTTGACCCTAAATCGAATTCAAATAGAGTAGTTTTTCATAACTTTGACAATTGTTATCTTATCTTTATAGATCTGTTGTTTCTCAACTTCCAACTGAAAGCAACCATCAATAATATGATTTATATTTTCCTTCATTATGTCACCACAATCTCTACTGTCAGCTTCAAGCATTTCAATTGTATCAGCATTATATACTTCTTGTATATTACTTTAATTTTCTATATAGATTGTAGCAAATGCAGTTATATTGTTGAAGTCCTCCATAAAAATTCCTTTCAACATGATACAAAGTGGATATGAAGATAAATCTGCATTTTTTTTGTTTCAATTCCATATAAACCCTAACACTCATGTTACTGTGTATCAATATAGCTGGAATCTTATCTGTGAGGACATATCTGATCTCCATGTAGTATACAGTGGAATCACACCAATTTATGCAGAAATAACAGCGGTTAAATCTTCAAAATTACAATAAAAGTTGATAACAACAACATCAACAATGTAATTCATGCATTTATTGTTATTCTCCCACTCATCATTGTATTGAATCAGAACGGTGACACAATCCACCAAAATGAAAGAATTAATAGAGAAATTAATGAAATTAGCACAGAGATTGAGTGAATCACCAGTGAAATTGAAGAATCTAGAATGAATTACTAGTGAAATTGATGTTTTTTGGCAAAATTAAGCTAATTCTCAACCCAATTTGAGAGAAGGTCATCGTTTTTTATAATTGAGAGAGAATTGTGTATTGACCTCTTTTTTCAAACGAATGGCTCTCTTATTTTGGGCTATTTTTTATGTAAATGAAAAGTGGACTATATTTTATGTAAACAAACTTTTTATTGTATATTATTGAAATATGCTCCAGTGTAAATAGTTTAGGTCACAGGTCTATTAAGGGTAAAGAGTTTCACAATTGAGTCTATTTGTATAGATTTCTCTAAATTTAACCCGTCACTAAGAGCTTCTTTGGAAAGTCATCATGTAATTGAAATTTGGTGTAATTTCGCGTAATCACACTCTTTGATCCGTTTGGTAGGCCAAGTAATTACTTGACAAGACAGGAATTAGGTGTAATTGAAGGGGCGTAATTACACTCTTCAATTCTCAAGGGAGGGTAAGTAATTGGTATAAATTACACCATGTAATTATGTAAAACTCTTTAAAAAAAATTTCTCCCTTTTATTATTATTTTAATTTATTTTAAATTTTTTATTTTTATTATTCTGATATATTTTTTAAAAACTTCTCATTCTCAACTTTTACATTTTCATGTGATTTCATGCCCTTTTTTATATTTTTATTATTTTTCCTAGCTTATTTTTCATTGATATAATTTTGGTAGTATATTGATTTTTAAACTAAGGTAGAATTCACTGTTAAATAAGGTTATAGTGTTATATTTTTCTTTTATTTAATATCACTAACATTTATAATGTTATATTTTTGTTAAACATGCATTTTTTTATGTTCATCAAAAATTTGTACTTTTAAATTTTATGATTAATTTAATTAAAATATACTAATTTAAAAAATATAAATAAATTTTTTAATAATATTAGTTAAGAACATAGGTTTACTAATTAATATATTTTTAAAAGATAACATATATCTTAAATACTTACTTTGATACTATTTATAAATATTCTTATTTTTTAAATTATAAATTTTTATTTCTAAAATTTAATATAACCTTATAATTACATTTGTGTAACCAAATAATACACTGTAATTATATTGCAAGAAACAAACATAATTATTGGATTATGTTATTACTATCCTAATAATTACACCAATTCCAATTATCAATCTACTGACTCCAGTGATTTTTGCTCTAGTATTCCTTTGTGGAAGTTTGCGATTGTGCCAACTCAACCGAAAGGCATGAGTTGATTCATTATGGTTTAGAATTGGGCTAAATTTCAACCCAACACAATTTAGCCCAATACAAAATAATATCATCATTTATGCATAATTAGCTGACAATATCCTATGCAGATTGTGGGCATATCGGTATTCTGTTTCCTCTAGTGTTTTTTTATTGCGTTTGTGGTGGGTAGTTAGAAGCTTTTCTGGGAGAAACTACTTGAAAACAGACCCTAAGTTTACATCTATTATTTCATGAAACGTCAAATTTTACGGAGTTATCAAAACAGTGTCTAATATTGCAGAGGTGAAAAGAATTGCTTCTATCTCAATTGATTTTAAAACACTGTTGTAATTTAATTCTTTACTGTTGGAATTGATGCAAGAGAATGCATTGTTATTCTCAAATTGAGCGGGTCATGACCCAATCCAAATTTTAACCCATTTAAACCCAATCCATTTAAGCCCAAAATAAATTTGGACGGATCAAGACCCAACTCAATTTTCATGCTGCCTATTTTAATCTCTCTAATTCTAGTCCAACCCGCCTATTTGACACCCTATTTCAGTCAAATAGGATATTCATCTCCCTCCAAGACCATTTGCTTGACTTCTTTTGGAAAAATTGTCGGACGAATTTAACTCTTCAAACAACGATGTTGGAAATCAAAAAATGATGCATGCTTTCCCATGAATGCTTTCCCGTGAAATTCATCTCCATTAAGTACGTGGTCAATATCCATTTACGCACTGACGTTCTGATATTTGGAGAGTGGAGGAGATGAGGTAATGTTTATGGACTGAATCAAAAATCTTTTTGCCCTCTCCCTCTATCCTCCTTGAAAGGTTTTAATAGACTTGTTTCTCCCACGAAAAAAGAAGAAAAAGCTTGACTGATGGAGTTTCAAATGCATGTTACCATGGTGGTTTTGGGTTTATTATGGTGGTCATGGGTAATAGAGAGAAAGAAGTTGTCGGACGTTAATTTGAATTTTCTATAAAAATTAATTGCAGCCTTTAGAGAAATACTGGAGGAGATCCCGATGGCCAAACATCTTACGTTTTTGTCAGTGTTTGCATCCAAAGCTTGTCTCTTGCTCAATCAAACAAACAATATTGGGCTAGGTATAAATCCTAATATATAACTGTTGGAACACTAGTGTCATTGTTAGCAAAATCACTGATAAATCAACTAAGCTTTACAGAGCACTTATTTGTTGATGCAAAGTGCATACTCAATTCTACTTGTAAATATAAGATGGTTCATTATTAGAGCTTCGGAAATCTAGACCTTTTAAACCTCCCACGGCATCTCAGTATCATATCCCTAAACCACAGACTGATACACTATACTAAGGCTTAAAGAATGAAATGACAGATCTGGCAACCCCCATCGCAGCATTTGCCAAAATGATCTAGGTATCTTATAGATGACATCTGAAGCGAAGCAAAAGAGGACCTCATTGTCCAACTACCTGAGAAATATGCCAAGAAACATGTCGTATTTCTTGGACCTGGAAATTGTGTTCATGTCACCACAGATCGATCCACCCATGTACAAGTGAACACACATGATAGACCATGATCCAGCTAATTACCAAGCGCAAAAACCTTCAACCAAATTCCCAGCAGGTTAGAGAGATCCGTTAGAAATTCACAAGACCAACTAGCTTGGAACTTCCAGCTCTTCCTCCTTGCTCTTTTGATTTTGGATCATTTCTGATTGAGAAACCAGCAGCTCATAAACTCTTTTCTTCAACTACAAAACCCAAAGAAGATGTCAGAACATACTAATGAAGAAATAACTTCAGGGAAATAACATAGCACTTCATGCTGACTATTGAGTTCTATTAGCCTCTAGGATGAACTCTATCGATAGTGAAAGCAACTGTGACGAGATTATTACAATAGTCTGAAGAAATTTAAGTAAATCATCACCATGTTTATGTTTCTGCCTCTGCTTCTCGCACAGAATTAAATCTTTATAAAAACAAAATCACGGTTAACATCAGATAGGTGCTCATAAGCTATGTGTTTTGTGTCCATGCTGAAAAAGACTTGCAACTTGCCGGAATTATCAGATTCCGTTGCCAAGTGCCAAGGGATATCAACTTTCAGAAAAGAACCAAAATAGTGCCAAATAAACTATTACAAATGTCAGCAAAACATACTTGTTAACCCAAGAACGGTTAGATGACTAAAGAGAGAATATATAAAATTAGTGATGAGTCAGTTTTTTCCCCCCAATTTCCAAAAAATTATTGAGACATTTTTTTTAAAAGAAAAATGTAAGAGTGCATTCATCACAGGCATTTAGAATATACAATTCAAAAGTCTTGTTCATCTTGCAAGAACTAATTACATCTCTTCACAAGGAACCCATGAAATTTATTAAAGTATCAGCATCCTCTAAAATAAAGAGGCCAAGGGTGGGGATAAGAAGTTGTACAAGCTAGACAAAGCAAGAGAGGAGGGCCCATGACCTGGTCCAAATGAAATGCGTCGAGGATAAGGATGACAGAGTGTTGGGAGAGGAGGCACTCACTAGACAGAGACGGCAGTCATACTTTCATAAGCTCTTGAACAATAAGGGGGACAGAGGTATTGTGCTAAGGGAGTTGGAGCACTCAGGGAGATGTGATTATGGGTATTATAGGCGTTTAAGGGTTGAGGACGTTAAGAGTGTTGTTCTCAGGATGCATATGGGTAGAGCGATGAGGACAGTAGAATTATGGAAGAGAGCAGGCAAGGCAAGTATGGAGTGTTGACTGAGTTATTTATGTCGTTTTCAAGGCGGCAAAGATGCCCGAAGACTGGAAATTGAGTAGAATGATTTTCTATACAAGAATAAGAGTGACATTCAAAATTGCAACAGCTATAGGTATATCAAGCTGCGAAGCCATACTCTGAAGAATTAGGAAGGTGGTGGAGATGCAGGTGATGATGGGCATGACTATTTCTAAAAATCAGTTCAGGGACACATTGAGGCGCTAATCTACAGAATTCATTCATCTCATAAGGAGATTAGTGGAGCATGTATACTGACAGAAAACACTTACACATGATGTTATAAAACACTTACAACAGAGTCCCAGGGGAGGTTCTTTGGAGGAGTTTGGAGGCTAAAGATGTACCGATGATGTATATTAGGGCAATCAAAGACAAGAAACCAAGACCGGGGTAAGTACTTTGGAAAGAGATTTGGAGCACTTCCCAGTTTAGATAGGGTTGCACCAGGGATCAACCCTTAGACCATTTTTGTTTTGCCTTGGAGATGAATACACTGAAAAGACAAATTCAAGGTGAGATGAGGTGTGTTATTAACATATGACATAATTCTGGTTGATAAGACTCGCAACTGCATTAACACTAATTTGGAGGTTTGGAGACAAACCTGAAGTCTAAAGGATTCAGGTCGAGCAGGGATAAGATAGAGTGCTGGAAGTGCAAGTTCATGTAACACATGAGGTTGATGTGGATGAGAGACTTGATATACAAGTCATCCAAAGCAGTGAAAGTTTCAGGTATCTTAGATCTATTATTCAAAGGAAATAGGGAAATTAACGAGAATGTCACTCATTGTATTGGTGCAAGGTAAATGAAACGGAGGCTTGCATCCGAAATCTTAGCGAAAAGAAGGTGCTACCAAAAATTAAAGGAAGGTTCTACGGAGTGGTGGTTAGACCAACTTTGTTGTATGGACAACCAACTTTGTTGTATGGGGTAGAGTGTTGGTTAGTCAAGAACTCTCACATTTAGAAAATGGAAGTTGCGAAAATGAGAATGTTCCGGTGGATGTGTGGCTATACTAGAAAAGATAGGGATTAGGAATGAGCATACTCAACATAAGATAGGAGTAGCTTTGGCGGAGGACGAGATGCAGGAAGCAAGCAGAGATGGTTCAGACATGTTATGAAGAGAGGCACGAATCCCCAGAGTGGACGTGTCAGGGGTGGGCTATAGATAATTTCAAGCGAGGTTGAGTTAGGCCAACTGTATTATTTGTTGTTTGTAGTACCTCGATTATTGCTTTGTTGTAGTTTTTGTTATGTTAATATCTGCTAAATTTCTTTACTGTTTGTAGTTTCTTGTACCACCATTTTCCCTTTTTGGGACAGCTTTAGACCATTTTTCTTGAGCTGGGGGTCTATTAAAAACCACCTTGCCTCAGAGGTAATGGTAACTTTGCTTATATACTCCTTTCCGAACCCCATTTTGTGAAGGACTACACTTGTATGTTGTCATTTATAGAACTATTGTTTTCTTCAAAACATCTAGCATCTCTCTATCCATAACACCGAATACAAGCTAGAATAGATTTCCTCTTCTTTTGTCTCACAGAATACCCCACACCACCCCAGCAATTTACCAAATCCATAGTAAATTGTAGCATAACCAATGTCAGTCCTGCCATGCGAAACAATTGTGCTCCATTTGCCACTCACTCCAACAACAACATACCCAGTGTACGTAGACCTTACCCTAACCTTGGGAAGTAGAGAGGTGGTTTCCAATAAATCCTCAGCTCAAGTAAAAGCATTGCAAAGCAATTCGAAAAAACAAAACAACTGAAGTGAAGCTAAGTCAAAATGCTGAAGAAAGTATGATCATGCATGATAAACAAGGAACAACCACGATATTTTAAAAAACGATAATTGAAGAAAAGAAACATTAAATAGGGATGGAATAATAACTCCAAAAGTAATACTATGACTATTAGTATGAAAGAATTAAGCGAAACAACTCTCAACAACCTAACTAACCCTCTACCCTAATTCACGTCATCCATAACCTACTATCTTAAGCTCATATCCAAGCAAGTTGAAGTTGTGTTAGGTCATGTCTAATCACATTTCCTCAATACTTCCTCAATCTACATCTACCTCTCATGTAACCATCCATATCAAACCTTTCACATGTATGCACAAGAGAACTTGTGCATCTCTTCTTTACATACCCAGACCATCTCAGTCTTGCTTCTCACACCTTATCCTCCATCAGGGTCACTCCTACATTATTCTTGATACCTTCATTTATAATCTTTATCTCACCAAATATGTCCACACATCAATCTCAACATCATCATTTCCTTAACTTTCAACTTCTAAAAGTGGGAGTAACGATTGACCAACATTTCACTCCATAAACATAATCGGTCTAACTATGGCTCTGCAAAACTTACCTTTTACAGCTTGTTTGGATGGTGGTTTTTCATGGTATGGTAAGTAACCGCATTTGTTTTGATTGTTTCATTAATTATATGGTATGGTTTGGTTTCATGGTTCTGTAACCATGAAAACCCTCAATTTTTAAAACTGCCAATTTGGTGGTGTCCCATGGTTCTCTTATTTTTTTTCCAATTATACCCTTACTTAAATTTAAATAATTCTAATTTATACTTTATTCTTTATTAAATTTTATCCTAACATATATACTGCTTCAGTATTACTTATTTCCCTCCTCATCAACTTTTGAAACTTCTTTTCCATCTGCCGTCTTTTCTTTCAAGTTTTAGTCTATTTTTTTAGGTTCGTTTTTTTAAAAGTTCTTACTTTTTTATTTTTTTGTGTTGTCTGTATGAATTGGAGATATATTAGCATGTATGTTTTCCTACTTAATTCTATGTATTTATTTTTAAAAACAATTTATTAAAAAATATTGATAAATTTAATATTTATAATAATTCAGGACACTTTTGTAAATTTATAAGTTATGACACAGTACCATACAGTCAAGTTAAACATCAAATTATCATTAAATAGTAGCAACTCATATAGCCTATCCAAACATTGTACAACACTGTACTGTACATACCAACCATACCATATAGTACCATACATTATGAAACCATGGCAACCCGCCATCCAAACAAGTTGTTAAGATTTGGTGGCACCTTTTTCTCACATAAGACTCCGGATGTGAATCTCCATTACATCCGCCTGGCCATCCTATAGCAACAAGATGCATTACGACCTCGTCAAATTCTCCATTAACTTCAAATATTAGGCCTGAGGTACTTGAAACTTTGTTTCTTATGGATGATATATGTATCCAAACGCACCTTTCACATCATCCGTGCATGTTATATCACTGAACTTGCACTCCAAGTATTCTATCTTGGTCCTACTCAAGTTGAACACTTTAGACTCCAAGATTTGTCACAAAACCTCAAGCTTAGGCATTAACTCCACCATGAGTCTCTTGGATCAAAACTATGTCATTTTACAAATAACATAAACCATAGAACCTTACCTTGAATTCGCTGAGTCAATTCATCCATCACCAAGACATACGAAAATAGGCTTAAGAGTTGATCCCTAATACAACCACATCACAACTAGGAAATACTTCGAGTCACCCCTCTAACCCTCCAATTATCCTTACCCAGCTCTAGACTCCAGGATATATGTCCTTAATCACCCTAGTACGCCATAGGAATTCCTTAAGCCTCCAGGCACCTTTATGGGACCTTCCTCAAAACTATCATAAGCCAATTTCTAAGACAATAAACACCATGTGAATATGCCTCTTCCTCTCCCTTTATTTGTCCACCAGTTTCCTAACCAAATAAATGGCTTCTATAGTTAAACGCTCTGACATGAATCTGAACTAATTCTCAAAAATAGACATGCCCCTCCTCACTCTCTTCTCCATCACCCTCTCCCAGACCTCAGTGTGGCTTAGCATCTTTAATACTCCAATAGTTGTTGCAATCCTAAATGTCACCCTTGCTCCTTTACAGCAGAATTATCGTAACCCACCTCCATTCTTCTAGCATATTTTTGCCTTAAAGACGACATTAAACAATCCAATCATCTACTCCCCACCTACCGTCTGTCAAAATTCCACTAGAAACTTATTTGACCTAGTTGCTCTCCCTCGGTGCATCCTCCGAATAGCACTCTTACCCTCTTCAACTTGTATACACCTACAATAACCAAAATGAGAATGTCTCTCCAAGTACTCCACATCTCCCAACACAATGTCTTTGTCCTATTCGTTCAAAAGTTTATGAAAGTATTACAGTAATCTCCTCCTAATAGGTGTCTCCTCCACCATTACTTTGTTGTCCTAGTCTTTGATGCACTTCACCTGGTGTAGGTTTGGGGTTGTCCTATCTCGCCTCAGCTAGACTTGACAGCTTCTCATCTCTGCCTTTCTCATCTAGTTCTACATATAAGCATTCAAAAGATGGTTTACCAACCTAACCGCTAACTTTGACTCCTTCCTCGCCATCTTATATATTTTCCTATTCGGTTGCTCCCAATCCCTACTCTCCACCAACATCACATACACCACCTTCTTGCTTTCACTTTCCCGTGCACATCCCCATTCCACCACCAATCCCATTAATACCCATCAAAGTTACCTTTTGAAACTTCCAGCACCTCGCTAGTTGCTCCCTAATGCAACTAATAGTCTTATACCACATAATTATTCAGATCTTCACTCCTTCCCCTCGCCCAGATCGCCAACTTCTCCCCATCTCTCGGGCATTAGCTATATTCAAACTACACCATTCGGTTCTTGGCCATTTTGAACAACCCTTTTCTTCCTTGTCCTCATGATTCTCCAAATTCATCACTAGTTGAGTCGTTAGATTCTCAATTGGATATCTTTGCAATCTTTATAAATACCTTTGTCATCCTTCCTAATGAGTAAGAAATATATCTAAATCTTAGCCACTGTACTACAAAAATTACCAAATGCTCTTCCTCCATCTATAAATTGCATTGGCGCTAACCACCAACACAAAAGCTTCTACAAAATCAAAACATGTGACTCCTCCCTCTTTCCTTGAAATCAAAACGACTATGCAAATTGGTATCACCAATTGAGATTGACCTAATGTCTTCATTGAAATCTCCTTCAAGGTAATAGCTTCTTTATGTCTGGTATACCTCTCACCTAAGTTGCTCAAGACTCTCCAAAAATGTCGCCACATACGTGTCGGATCCTTCAAAAATACACCTTTTGGAGGATTTGACACAAACCCGTCAATATGTTTGAAGAGTCCGAGCAACACAGCCTCTCACCACCTTGTACAAATCCTCCTAAAAGTACTTGTCCTCATCGTCCAAGCCCACTTGTGGCGCATATGCGCTAATAATATTCAGAGTGAACCCTCCAACAACTAACTTAACTGCTCCACCACATGCTCCCTCAACTCCCTATCTACTAGAATGCCTATTCCACTTCTATTCCTCGCACCTCCTGAGTAGCACACTTGGTACCTATAACACCCCAACATTGGAAAGTGGGAAAATTGAAAAGTTGCAGGAATTTTGGGTTTGGTCAGGAAAGCACGAGCCAATCTACAGCTCGTGGTTTGATCCACGAGTCATGGATAGGTCTCGTGGTCTGGGACAGTACACTTGGTGAAAATTTGAAAGTTGGAAGTCGAGTTACGAGGCCATACTACTAGCCATACTTAGAATTACGACCCGTAAATGGGGTTCTAGAAACTTGAGATTTGGTTAAGTGTTGAGGGAAAGTACGAGGCCAATGCATGGATCGTAGTCTGTTTTACGGACCGTAAGGAGGGAGGGTGGTGGGGGTTCGTGGTTGGGAGCCAATGAAGGAAAATCTTCTAAGCTTGGGAGGCAATCTACGAGTTGTCTTTACGACCCATAAACGAAGTTACGAATCGTAGGAAAAAGTTTCATGGATGGGGGTTCAGAGACTTTTCAGAGGCCAAAAATTGTAACCAGGATGAAACCCCTAGGTTACAAGTCGTACTTCAATCTACGACTCATAGACCCTGTTCGTGGAACGGGTCCGACCAAGTTTAATGAGGGGCTTTTTCGTCATTTCTTACCCGTTTAATCCCTAAACTACGTCGTTTTGACCCCAATAACTACCATAACCGCCTCAACTCTAATAAAACTACCCTTGTTCTCATTCAAACACATTCTTTCTCAAAATTCTAAGTCTACTTTCTCAAAAGGATTCCACCATTGAAGCACTAGGGCTCCAATCCTCTCAAGGATTCAAGGTCAAGTTCTAAATTTCTAGAGTTCATCAAGGTAGGTAGGGCTTCATCCATGGAGCCCAATCTACACTCCACTTTTTCTCAAGTTTCAAGCATGATTTTATATAGGTTTTATGATTTCACTCCAATTGCTTGGATTATGGCAATTACATGATTATTTTACTCAAGTATGTATGAATTATAATGATTTCCATGAATTTCATGATTTTCAAGTGATTTACAAGGAATTCCAGTTACAAGTTAATTAGGGCTTATGAAATCGATACGGGTTCTCTTACTTATGGTTCAATTTGATTTCAATTGCATTAACCTTACATGAATTTCATTTAATTCCATGATTTTAGACTCAATTGTCTATGAACCCATATTTTGCCCTAATTCTTATGTTAAGTTATGATTCATGAATATGTTTTCAATTATGAAAGTATGCTTATGATCATGATTATGAGGGTGACGTAATGCTTATGATCATGATTATGAGGGTGATGTAAGACCCTAATGTTATGCAAGATAAGTAGATGGACTATTCTTATGACATGAATTGATTTTACTTGGTTATTTTACAAGTTATGAAACTATGATTTCCTACAAGTTACGAATTATGTTGTTAACTATATATATATTGCATGATTATGTATTCTGTGAGATTTGACTTAGTACTGAATGAGGCTTAAGGCAAGGGCTCGACCTAAGGGGTCCTTGTATAAAGTCTTAAGTCTTATAACTATTTGCCTAGGATTATGTGCCTATAAGATATAAATTAGTGAATCCACATATGACACTCACCGAGGAGGGTTAGAGCCCATAAGGTGGGGCATAGTATACATTGGCAAGTATGCTACTCTTTCTCCAGTGTAGAGGCAACATTGAGATTCCATGTAATAGCTCGCATGGTCTTATTATCGGTTATGGTCCTACTCCCACATATGTATGTATATTAGAATATGAAAGGTTTTAAAATGCTTCCATTCATGATTTTAAAGTTGCATTGATCATGTATCATCTCTTGTTCTTTATTCTATTGATATGATTATGCATATTGTTATTATGTTATGACGTTTCTTTGATGCATTGCATGCCTACATACTTAGTAAATTATAACGTACTAACGCATACTCTTTGCCTACATGATCTGAAGGGACGGGCGACGACACTACTCCTCGTTATTGTGGCTAGAGTGGGATATTACATTTTGAAGACTTGGTAAGTTCCCATGCTTCAGGGACAAACTTTTAGTTTCATGCTTATGTTGACTATGCTAAGACATTTTTTATTTTCTTTACTATCTTGAGGGTGAGCTAGTAGCATGTTCTAGTCCTCGTCATGATCTAGTTATGTAGAGGCATGTTTTGGACGCATTGATGTAACTCCCTTTAATGAGAGATCATTGATTCTTATGCTTAGATTGGTTTAAGACTTATTCTTCCGCTTGCTAACATATGATCATGTTCTATTACCTTTTGTATGCTTATGTTATGCTAAGAGGCTTGGATGGGGCGCCTTCGGGTTTCACATTCACCGTGTTGCAACTAGGCCATAGGCTTGGGTCATGACAGTACCCATCCACATCTCGAGTTTTAGACCCTACCCATTTGGTTTCCTGGTCACATTCTATATTGATCTTCCTCTTTGTGAGAAACTTCACTAACTGTATGGACTTCTCTCTTAGCATTTCAATGTTTCAGGATCCTACTCTTAGCCTTGAAACTCCCTTAACCAACTTACCACTCCAGACCCACACCCATGACCCGCCTGAGAACATGACTTTTGTCTACCATCTATCACTAGAGCCACTAAAGCAAATAAAAACTAGTCAAGGGTTTACACTAAAACAAGCGAAGACTCTAAAATACAAGTACAACTAATGTAGAGAATCAATAAGGCATACCAATCCAATGTAACAACAAAAACACAAACAACAAATGAAATAAGGAAAATGAATAACAAACAGTAAAGAAACTCAAAACAAACCGCCCAAAGAGAGAAACAGAACAGAGATCGACTAAAATATATGCTAGCAGGAAAAGCGATACACGAATAGCAAATGAAACAAGAAACTGAACAGAAAACAGTAAACAGTAAGAGGACTCCAAAAAGCAAATCAAAGGAAAGGAAGAGAGATTGACAAAATTTAATTCTAAGAGAAACAACCAAAAAAAAAACGCCTCTCTAACTTTTCTCAGGCACGATTTCCAAAAAGAAAGTTCAGAAGCCCCCTGAGGGCTTTTGAATTCCTCTCCGGTGGTCTTTCACCATTGGAGTTTGCAGGTTTTTTTCATTTTCTATCTCTCTGTTCCCCCATCTTGTTCTTTCTCCAAGATGGAAAATAAAATTTTCTTTCGAATCGGAGGGAAATATTATGACCTCACAAGATCCTATTCTGCATCAGGAGAATGGTTTGACTGGGTGGAGAGAGCTAGATTCTCAATGAGAAGGATGATCATGAGCAAGGATGCACTTATATGGCTATGTAAGAGATTTCGTGAAGCTTCTGTCAACACAGGGAAGAGCTACAAATCGTGGAGATGTAGAGATATTTCTACCTATATTTATTGTACACAGAAGTTCAATAAATATGGTAGATTTATTTCTATCATTGTAGTCAAAGGTCATAACAGGTCAGCCATTATTATTCCAGAAGACAATTTCAATGAAGGGTGGGGGAGACTTGCAGACAAAAGAGAGCTGTTTGTTAATGAAAAATCAAGTACAAAAGGTGGAGCCATCGCACCAAGAGTAAGGCTAAATAAACCTTTTACTGGAAACGGAAATTACAAAGAGGCTATTACAAAAAGTAAATGGAATCAGAAGACTGAAGACGAGCTCTTGATGAAGGAAAGCACACTGGAGGAAAATGCTCTGCTATGCAGGTGCTTGGGTCCCAGGAAACAGCCTCTCTACTTAGGTAGTGGTATGGTCTGCGTACATTCTAGCCTCCCCAGACCCCACTTGTGGGATTTCACTGGGTATGTTGTTGTTGTTGTTGTTGTTGTATGCAGGTGCTTGGTTGGAAGATTCACTGGTGGTGAAGAGGCCCTTACTCGGAAATGTGAGGAGATGGGCAGGCCAAACATGGAAAGGAATCCCCAATTTACAAGTGTATGATATGAATGGATTTCTTTTCTTGTTTAAATTCCAATCGAGAAGAGACGTGGAGCATATTCTTATGGGTGATTGGAGGAGACAAGGCCAAACCCTGAATCTCAAATGGTGGTCGCCAACGATAGGCGCGCTGCCGGAATCCTTCAGATTTGAGTGGTTTGGATCAGAGTACTAGGCCTTCACCTGCAGTTATGGAACCCTAAGGTGATGAAAGAGATAGGGGATGCATCTGTTCACAGTTCTGACCAGAGAACAATGACTTTACACAAAGATAAGGGATCATGCTAATTAATTGCATGATTTTCCTTAAGGTTGTCATGTGATTGGGGTGTGAGACTTGAGAAAGTTCATACCTAGACACCACTTTTGGCATAGTAGTTATTGTGGTTACAAGTTATCTAGCCTACCCATAGGGATGATTTGAAAGCTATGTGCAATGGTTCGTTGAGTTCTAATTGATTTCCCATCTCCCCCAAATCCATTAATTCCTTGCTTGCTATTTCCTTACCCCAAGTCCCCATTTTCCTCATTTTAGTTTGTCATTCAATTCCTCCCCTCCCCCTCCCCCCCCCCCCCCCA